>JAQFZQ010001595.1:0-18441 GCA_034696005.1 Glomeris marginata | reverse complement strand
GTGGGCACAATCAGGGCCGAAACCACTTGAATACAATATTTTTTTTATTGTGTTCGCAATCAAAATTTTTTACTGTGCACCTGAGTCGTCTTTCAGTATACAGACAGTATACACGTCCCATATAATCAAAACCTCATCCAGTTTTTTAAGTTAAACTTCTTTAGCGAGGGTAACTTCGAATTGTTTATGTCATGAAATGCAAATGATGTGTTACATGAAAAACAATTACAAATTGGGAATTATTGCAAGTGAGATTGCTTGTGACCCTCCATACTACTTTAATCTCCTTGGAATGGTCTTCGAGTCAGTTCCCTTTCAAAAGGGAATTAATTAAAACAAACCCTGCTAATGTGAGCAATAGAAGCGCAAAATGAAGTCACTTTGTGCCTCAATTGCAAGTATTAGCCTGGTTTATGAGTGTTTTTCACTTAACTGGATTCCACTTATCAGGGTTTGACTGTACCAGGAAGAGGAGGAGCATTAGGTGGAACACTTGGGTAACCAATAAACTCTTCTTCACTAATGCAATAGAATACGTGCGGCTTCCTCCGTTTTCGGAGTCCGTTGAAATAAAGTAAGTCGTAAGCCAATAGGGAGCAAAACAACATTCAACTGCTTTAGTGAACAAGACTTTAAAGTAATCTCTGATGTCACTGTACATTCTTACTTATTATTACCCTTCAACCGACTTCTTTATAGTATAGGTGAAATTGGACGGATTAAGATTTCAAAATGTACTATCTACGCAGGCTAATCTAAAACAATTAGCAGCCTTAATGAAGGTGTATAACCATTATTAACTACGAGTATACTTAGTATGTAAACAATAATTAACCTAATACCACTTTCCTTAGAGTACTTATAGCGCGCAGTGATATTGGAATGTTTCCGCAAGAAATTACGCCATTAATTCTGTTCAAAAATTATTAATAATTTCAATGACATTTGGAATTTCACAAGCTCATCATTGAAATTACAACTATTAAAAACAAAAGTATTTCACTATATTTGTTTTAAATTATAACTTAATCTCAAGAGAAAGATTTGAGATTTTTGTCCGATTTGCTTCGGCTCGAGACAACATTTTAATCTCATCGCGGGAAAAATAAATATAATTAAGATTTAATTAAAGCTGACCTGACACTGTTTTGTAAATTTTAAGGTACCCTTTAAAATTACATTTAAGCAGTAATGAAATTATTAACACATGGGTACGTAACTTGGGTTTTGAAATTAGCGGGTTAAAATATCAAACGAAGAGTCAAGAAATAATGAAATAAATATAGAACAGTATAGAAATAAGTATATTTTGCTTGGCCAAACTCTGTGTGATTAAAAATGTATATTTTTGTGTCAGGTCACCTTTAAAATAATGAAACTTCTGTAAAAAGTTACGTTACGTCGCGGTAGAAATCCTGTAATAAATAAAAATATATTATAAGAAACAAAAACAACGAATGAGTGATGAATTAACTCTTTGGTTCCCATCCACAGTTGAGATATCTATTAGAAGAAAAAGGCATTAAAATTCTACCGTTAATAAAATGCTTCGCGAGGTGTTGTCCGAATGGCCGTCGCGTCCATCTACAGAAGCCGAACATTCAAAAATGCTTTAACTATAAACCTTTCTTGCAATGGATATCTTACCATTCAACTACTCCGAAGAGCACACACTTTTTCTAGCGCTTCACGTACGACACTTTGTCCGAGATCGGAGTGGAAGTGCGCGGTCTTCTGGTCGGCGAGCGGCTAAGATGGCGGTCAACAGCCGAGTCCAGTTTCCGGGCTTCGCTTTCGAGCAGGAAAGCATCAAGAGCGTTGTCTTTGGAGACCGTTTTCAGCGACTGGTCAAGGACCGACCGCAGCTCCCTGATCTCGTCGCCGGTCTTGGCGCTGCGGAGAACGTAAAGCTGCCGCTTTCTGATCTCTTGGTTCAACTGATCTTTAAGGAGCTGAACCTAATTAATGGAATTGACATTTGCTGGATGTCAGTATGGGTCTCTTTTAAGTTGGGTAGTGATGGAAGGAGTGACGCGTACTTGTTGTTCGAGCCCGATGACTCTCTGCCGGTGGGATTTCTCGCGCGAATCTAAAGTACGTTGCGCTTGCTGGTACGCTGACCGCAGCCGGTCAAGTTCAGCTTCTTTCTGTTTGCGGTGGCGCGAAGTTACATCGACCATTCGCTGAGCGTGGTGTTGTTCGCGGTCTCCCAGTTGGGCCTTCGGGTTAAATTTTGTAAGAAAGATTCAGTCAAATCTCACTTCTCCCTCTCCAATTCATCCCCCTCTCCCCTACATCCCCCTTTGCTTCTCTATCTCCCCTCCTCTGCAACCCCTCTGCCATATCTACCCCTCCCCTGCATCCCATTCTCCTCCTCTCCCATTGCATCACCCTCTACCCTACATTTACCCTTCCTTTGCATCCCCTTCTTCCCTTCCCCTCCCCTGCATCCATTCTACCCCTTCATCCCCCTCTTGCCCTGCATCTCCACTCCTCTGCAACCCCTCTTTCTTTGCATCGCCCTCTGTTCCACCATCTACCCCTCTCCTGAATCCCTCTGACCTCCATCTTCTTCTTCCCTTCCACCCCCTGCATTCCCTCTACCCCTCCATCTTCCCTACATTCCCCTCTTCCCCTCCATCTCCCCTCCTCTGCAAGCCATATACCCCACAATCTACCCCTACCTTGCATCCCATTCTCCTCATCACCTTCACCTCCCCGTGCATCCCTTCTGCCCCTCCATCTCCACCTACATCTCTCCCTAAATCCCATTTGCCCCTCCATCTCCCCCACCATCTACCCCTCCCAAGCATCCCCCTGACCTGCATTTCCTTCTCTCCTTACCCCTCCATCTGCCCCTGCATCCTCTCTCTCTCTCTCTCACTGCATATCCCTCCATCTCCCCCTTGTATCTCACCAAGGAGATCTCACCCTCCCCTGAATCTCTTTTCCCATGAAGTTCATTTAATATTGACACATTCCAATGCAAAATATTCTATAACATAACAGTAAAAAATCCTGTCGGGCACACTTCAATTAGTATATAAATGCTGCCGCTGTTCCGTTTTGCAGGGTTGCCGATTGGAAGAAATGTCCGCAGCTTAATAACGCCCATCCCCTCCTTTGTCTCAAAATTGTCACACTTTGGACAATTTATTTAAGTGATTGTAAAATTTAGAACTCAGGTAGGTAAATAATTAGGTAACAAATCTTGAATTTCTTCTTGCGTATCGGACAATTACGTTATATCTCTTAAAAATATGTTTGTTTTATAAGAAGAATGTACACACCTCTAGGGTTTGCAGCCGATGCTGGAGTTCCATGTTTTCCTTTTCTAGAGTGGCAGCAGTGCGATCGATGACAGACTTATCGAAAGTAGATCTGTTCGCCAATTCTTCCGTGAATAACCGTTCTCGCTCGACCTGTTAAGATTGCCGCGGAAAATCCTTGATTATAAAACCTGTTAAACTGGCTAAATAATAACACAGTCAGAGGGTAAAAAGAAGAGAATGCCTTGTCAATGGTCTTGCGGAGAGCATTCTTATCCTTTTCCATCTGGAGGTGACTCCTGTCGAAATCGCGCCGCTCCGCTTCCAACTGCGCGATGCTCCGGCGCAGTTCCGCTACCGCAGATTGCAGAGATTGCTTCTCCGCCTGCAACTTCTGAATAGTCTGCAGGTTTTCTTGTTCACCTTCCTGATGTTGGGTCATTATCTGGTAGAGTTGTTCGCGGTAAGTTACGTTTTAAGATAGACGGGACACGAAAGCGAACGTAGTGAACCTTTTCGGTAGCGTGGATCTGATTCTCCAGGTCCCTGTAACCATGTTGGGCATTGCTTAATTCCTGTCTCAACTGCTGCACCTTATCAGTCAAAGACTGGTTTCCCTTCTTGGACTCCGACAACGACTTCCTGCGCGTGACATTCGACAAACATTTTTCAAACCGTAATATATATCAAGTTTGTTTGAAGTAATATACAATTATCACCTTATACTTTCCAGTCTTTCTTGTAATGCTTGCCGTTCTGTTTCACTACTAGCCAACGCTCTTTGAAGTTGGTGGACCTTTTCCTGAAGGTTATGGCCTGATGTCGCGCTCTCGGTCAAGGACCGGTTAAGATTCTGAAGCTGTTAAAAATATTAAAAATACAGAAATTATTGAATATAAATATAAAATAGCAGTTGACAGTATTTATTATTTTAATTACTTTGCCCTTTAATTCAGATTCTCCTTCGGCGGATCTTTCCAACGAGAGGTTCAAGCGCTCGACGGTCAGTTTAAGCGATGCGCATTGTTCTTCCAACTCGTTTGTTCTCTTCGAAAGGCTCTTTGCACGTTCTTGAACAATCTAAATTACAAAATCCGATTTTTAAATACATGTATTGGAATTATACCCATCAATAAAAGCACGCTCTAACGTGAGCTGAATCGAATCAATTAAATGAAAATACGGTATTCAGTTGTTTTCGGAAACACGATGCGTATCGTAATCTCATCGGAGTTATAATTTAATGAATAATTGTGGAATAATTGTTAGTTTTGTTGAACATTTCACATTTAAAACTGACACCTTTAGCAACCTTTCTAAGTTTTAATCTATTTCTAAAAATGAAAAGGCAGCAGAACTTTGCGGCACTACGGCAGACAATTACGCGAAATGGATCGAAAGCGAACATCGGTCATCTCCGTACTTGGTTTTCCGTGTCCTTGTCATTAATGACCAGTTGTAACTTCTGCATTTCCATCTCCATCGATCTCTTGCCTTGCTCCGATTTCGAAGCCCAATTCTCGGCCTGCGATAAAGATTCTCGAAGCGTGTTGCACTCTTCTTCCATCTGCGCCTCTTTCTGGCGTAACTTATTGATTTTGTCCTTCGCAAGAGTAAATGGAAAAAACAAATATAAATGGAGCAAATTAAAGCAAGTGAACCGGAAGTAAGTGAGTGCCCACCACAAGTTGCTGTTTGTCCGCGTCCCCGCTGCGAAGACTCTGCTGCATGACGGTCACTTTCTCGGACAGCGTTTGTTTTTCTTTCATCAATCGATGAATGGTGTCTTCGTGAGATGCCACGGCTTGCTGCACATTGGCCAGCTGGGTGTTGGCCCCAAACTTATCTGCGGAAACGGAAAAGCCATTAGTGACCGATAACCCATGCGGTGGATCATCGGAGCGGTAACAACCTTTCTCGATGTCACCCAAAGTGGCGCGAGCCTGCCGAAGCTTTTCTTCCACTTGAGCACGTTCAACGCGAAGTTCTTCGACAAGTTGCTGGAAACTGTTGGCTTTCTGCAGCGCGTCACTCTGCAACATTCAAAAACGTCACACTTTCTGATAAACCCAGTAATTCCTTTCGCAATCTACCACTTACCCTTTCTCTTTCCAAGTTCACCATCTGCTGCATCATGTCCTGCAGGGCGGAACGCACCGATTCCGGATCCACTTCCGCGGCGCTTCGCGCTTGCCTCAAAAATGGTGGCACGAAGAGCCCCTTCTGCACTCCGGGCAACTCACCTAAATCCAAACCTAGTGGAAGAACAATAACATTCGCTAATGTTAATGGATGTGGGTTGCGCGGGTTGGATTACAAGTTACGTTAGGTCCTTTTCAACTTCACGGGATGTACTATTTGAAACCATATTGGCAATTCAGTTTATTTGTCAGTTCATTTTATACCAAGTGAAGACAAACAACAAGGGCATCAAAATTAACTCTCTGGCTTTAATTTACAGCGAATGGATCAGATGAACTGGAGGTCCTCGAGCAAAGGAGGTGGATAGTTTACCTGATGGGAAAGCACCAAGGCAACTGGAATACAGCAGCCAGGGTCGGCCGAGAAGGAGGGTAGGGGAGAAGGAAAGGGGGAAGGAAATGGAGCAGGAGGGTGTGGGGGAGATGGAGTTGATGGAGTACATACCTTTGAACCGAAGCTGCTTCTTCCTTGGGCTCGCGGAATCTTCCGGATTCAACCCGACGTAACGTCTCAAGGATGAGTACACGCTGGACAGCTTATGCTCCACTTCCTTCTTGGCGCCTTCCATCTTCACAAGCTGCGCGTCCAGGATGGTAACTTTGCCGTCGGTCGCGCTCAAACGGGTCTTCAAGTCTTCCAGTTCCGAGTTGGCGGTGGCGAGAAGGACTTCGAGGTGATGGCGGCGTTCCTCCTGCCGCTTTTCGTTCCGGTGGCTCTCCTCCAAAGCGATCTGCAAGTCCCTTTCCTTCAGCTGATGCACGTCGTCGCTTTCGGCCAAACGCCGAAGGACGTTGGTCAGTTCCTTGCGCAGGTTTTCGCACATGGATTCGGTTTCCAGCAACTGATCGGGTTTTCGTAACGGCCATACCACATTGAGTACACGTCGGACTTCACAACGGATAAGACAGATCAAATATACTTACGGTTTGCCTGAGAGCGAAGATCTCACGTTGCGCTTCGTCTTCCCTTTCGGCGTCCCGTTCGACGCGTGCTTTTAACTCGGACACGTCGAGGGACTTCGTTTTAAGGTCCTCTTCGACGGTTTTCAGTTGCCGGCTCAGAACTTGGGTTTCTTTGCGCAGATCCAAGCGGGACTTTTCCATGTCGCGTAGCATCTGACGTAACTCTTGCGTCTCGCGTTCCAACGTTAGCTTTGAAGCTCCGAGAACTTCATAACGAGATAATTCAGTAACTTATTAAACATGATACATCAACAAGCTCAATAATCCGAAAACAGATATTACCTGTCATCTTCTGGTTGGTCGATTCAAACGACCGTGCCAATTCCTCTTTCTCGGCTTCCAACTTCTTAATCTTGACTCTGAGTTCCTCGTTGGAAATGCGAACAGCTTCTTTGGCGTGTTTCTCATCCGAATTCTCCCGCTTCAGAGTGTTCACCGCAACCCTCAACACTTCCAGTTCCTGTAGATCTACGTATAACCATCCAAACCCACGTTTTAAAATACGGTAAGTTGTGTTCGGAGCGACACCCTATTCAATGTTAACGTACATTCTCCCATTTTACGAGTGGCTTCGGCCAGGTCCTGCCTGACCGAATCCTTCCCATCCACGGTCATCTTCAACTTCATTTCCAAACTGGAGAACTCCTGCAGGAGAGTCTCTCGTTGACGCTGCGCTTCGCTAAGCTGGTTGCGGATATCTTTCAGCTCTTTCTCGTAAGATGCACTTGTTAAGGAAACAACAGAGGTACGTGTCGATGAAATAACTGACGTTTGCAGTTGTAGGTTACAAATTCAGAGGAATGATTCAACTTACGTGCTGGATTGCAGACTGTTGCGCGTCGCGTTCAACTGCGATTGCAGATCAGAGATTAGAACACGGTCTTGTTCAGCGCGCGTGTTCAGATCCCGCTTTTCTTGATCGGAAACCATGTGAAGATCTCCTAAATCCTTCTGCAAGTTTTGCAAGTTATCCTGAACTTTCAACTTCTCCCTTCTTATTTCCACAATGGCCTATATGACATTGTAAAAATAAATTAATGTGCTTTGTAATTCAACCATTCAACCCGTGTTACATTATTCAAAAAACTTTACGCGTTGCTTGTCGGCTTCCGCGAGATGAAGTCTTTCTTGGAAATCTCTTTGCATGGCCTCAATCTGCTTCTTAAGTGCATCTAATTTGCCATCACCTTGATTGGAAACTGATTCTTTTTCCTTCACAAGGCGCTGAATTATCTCCTTAGCTTCCGATTCCAATTTCCTCCGCAAAGAATCCTACAAATTTCAAAAACTGTATTTTCTGATTTGAAAAAGTAATAACATATTCCAAATGGGTACTTTTTCCACAGCTAGCTTCTCAACTTCTTGTCTATGCAGGGTTTTCATTTGATCCACTATTTCTTTACTCTCTTTCTCCTGCAGTTTATTCCTCTGATCCAACGACTCTCGCATCGCCTTGAAACGCGCCGCTTCGTTTTCCAGTTCCTTTTGAAGTTGTGCCACTTGACCTGAAATAAAACCATGAAAACACTCACTTTATATACTGTTACATAGTCTTATAATCTACAGGGTGTTTCATAATGATCTGCTCCCAATGAAAAGGTACTTCTTGACGAGCGACAAAAATGTGAAACGTGTCATCTTGCAGATAATTTAATTCTTCATTAAATTGTGTATATGTTTCAAGAAAAGCAGTTGAACTATTCTTGTTTTTTAACATGAAAACAATAAGTCCCAACCTTGGGATGACTGTTTCTTGCTGTTGAGCTCCGCGTTCTCCGATTCGATCAGAGTCTGCCGCGTCTCCAGGTGGGAAACTTTCTGTTGCGTTTGATACAGAACAACTTCAAGTCCTTCTTTCTCCATTTTCATTGAAGCCAAAGATTCCCTCAATGATGTCAGTTCCCTTTCCAATGTTTCCACTCTAGATTGGGATTGCGACCGGTCCCGGGACAATTTGTCTTTCTCCTTCGTCGCGAGATCCAAAGCCGCGAGCTGCTGATTCAACTTCTTGGTGGTCTGAGAAAGCTCATCACTGATGTTCATCTTCTTTCTTAGCTCCTACATTTTAACATTCCTAAATTAAAATTCTAGTTTGTTAAAATGCAAAGCTGTTTAAATTAACTGACCGCATTCAATTGGCTTTGAAGTTCACGCGCTTCCTTGGCGTAACGGTCAGCTTCTTCCTGCAAAATCTCCCTGCCTTGGTCAGCATTCTGCAAGTTGTCCTGCAGTTGTACTTTCTCCCTTAGAAGAGCAACTTTCTCCTGTTCAAGTCTTAGCAGTTCCTCCCGTAAACCGATCCGCTCCTGATCGGTTTCCGCCAAATCCCGGTTCAAGGATGTTTTCTCATCCGTAAGCTATTCAAATATTATAACAATTCAATGATTAATGATTGCTAAAGTTAAGGATAAATGTGGAAATACACCTGTTTAATGAACTCGTTCATCTCAATCCTTTCGTTGTGCATCGCAACCAATTCCTCGCGTAACTTGTTGATAAGGAGTTGAGCGTTTGCTTCGTCACCGCGCAGCCTGGAAAGTTCAATCTCAAGACTCTGTTTGTAGTCTTCTGTCAAACGGAGAACTGAACCTGAAAGTGTTAAAATGAAACGTTGTAGAGAATGCTGCAATAATAATTACAATGACAAAGACAACAAGAAAAACATCAATAACACCAAAACAGCAACAGCAAAAACAACACAGAAACGTCAAAAACAATAAACAAAGAAAAAGAACAGCAGGAAAGCTATTATTAGAATCCAACAAACCAAACTCTGATTTCTTCTGTTCCAAAATGTCTTTCGCAAGCCGCGCTTTGTTCAACGCTTCGGTCGTAGCAACCAGTTCCTCTTTCGCGGCTGTCAGTTGATTCTCCAGATTGGCAATATTCTTATGGCTTTTGTAACAGAATATTAGATTAGGATACAGTTTTTTATCAGTAATGAAGTAGTTAAAAACACAAACCATAATTCCATCTCCTTCTTCTGCGAGGAAATCTCCAGCCGCATGTTCTCCGTCTCGTCGCCGAGATTCTCCTGAATCCGCTGCAAATCGATCACCTTCTTCTGCAGTTGTTCTTTCTCGGAGTTTGCTGTTCCCAGATGGTCATTGAGTGACCTCTTGGCCCTGTCAGCTTGGTCCTTGTCATCGGCAACCGAAGCGAGTTCACCTTTGACGTGATCAACTTCCCGCAACAAATCCTGTTTCTCCTTCCGGCTGTTTTAAAAATATCCCAAAAACATAACATTTAAAATAAAACATTTAGGTAATCAAACAATACAATAAAGTTGTTCAAATTACAGTGTTTCAACTAGTCCTTTCAACTGTTGCATTTCTTGTTCTACGCGGTGTCGGTGATCTACGCAATCGTCGTACTGCTTTCGGCAACCGGCCAGCTGTTCACGCGTCGAAGCAAGTTTCATATCAAGTTCCTACACAGAAAATTAAATTAGTATTTTGTTATTATTATACAGTATTATATAATTAGGTTATACTTCAATGTGGGAATGCTGCTTGCTCAATGCACTCTGCACGGCGGAGATGGTCGTCTCGGTCAATCCGGCCGCGCGGCTTCGTCCCAGGTCAAGTCTGGCATTGCTTCTACTTGTTGGAACATCTCTAAATGTAATAAATAAACATCCACAATCTATCATTGACAGGTTTCACTGTATGTGTTAAAATGTTAAATTAACAAACCGAGAAGCGTAACCGTGCGAATACAGAAATCCATCTGTTGCCGCTTTGTCATCACGGTCTCTATCTTGGTCAACACTTGAGAAATCACTGCTCACAACTCTTACAATATCCCTGAGAGTCTGCTGCAACATTCTGTTTTCATCGCGGACCGCGCTCAACGCGCCGGTGTCCGCGTCAACACGCGACGGCGCGGCGTAAGAAGTGGAATGATGCGGTCTGCTGTATTCCTAATATCATAAATACTGTTAAGACACATTGTTCACCAGAAATAACAATTGAGAAGATTGTAAGAGGAGAAATAAACGTACGGCTTCTCGGAGAGCGGAGCTCATCGAGTCTCTCGTCACGTCGCGGTCCTCAACTTGGGCTTTGATTAGGTCACATTGAATACGTAGTTCTTCCATTCTAAAAAGGAAATAAGGCTTTAAAGCTTACGTATTAGATGGAAAACACTTTCCATAACAGTTTTTCACTATAACATTTAACATATTAAATTTCCTCTGTACAGAAGCCGCAAAATTATGAAAATGTAGATTAAATCTAGGATTTATCTTCAAGTTATTTTATTATTATTATTATTATTGTCTCCTCCATTTATTCTTCTCTATAACAGCCTTAAAGAGCATCTGACACAGGGCTCTTATAACAATAGTTGTCAGTAGTTACTTTGATTTTTCTTCAAATTAAAACATTTTCCAGAATTTTAAATTTTTAAAGGAAAATAATACCAAGAATTCTCTTATATTTTGCATTACGTATTTCTAAAATATGTTTTCCTGTTAGTAGCAACCCTTTACTACTTAATACTTACTTAGTCTGCAGCTCTCTCTTCTCCGACTGAGCTTGCGTGTACATCAAGTTCAGCTCTTGGACCCTTCGCCACAACTCCGTCGCGGACATCGGGTGTCCATCAGGTCCAATGATATCCTTAATAAAATCACATAATAAGAACCTATTAAAGCCTCATGTAAATACAGATCATTCATATCATTTTCAAATTAAATATTATAATTAAATACAAGAAAATGAAACTTTCACGCGTTTCGTTCGATACATATCACGTACCTGTCCTTCCGGCCATTGGACTTTAGCAGGGTAACAAGCAAAGGTAACATCCTGGACCATCTTTCCAAGGTCCTCTTTGAGCCGTGAAAGGTCCATCTTGGTTGCGCTCTTCATGTCGCCGTATTCCTTACGGCAGTTCACGGCATCTCGCCACAGCGACAGCAAGCGGTGATGTTCCGCGTTGAAGTAATCGTTGACAGACTGGGAAATAACAAAAGATTACATTTAATAGTTAGTAAATCCTGTCAATAACAAAACAAAAAGCAAACTTTTAAAAATATTGACACTGTGAGAACCGGAAAGGAAAAATTTCCTAACTTAAATATTTTTGGATTAGCTTCAAAATAATCCTTTTTGATGAAATACTCCAGGTTTTCATTCAGTACATCACAAATGCTAATAATAATACAATTTCTCATCCATTTAGGAATTTTTATCAAAATGGAAATATTGTCCGCGGCCGCGTTGGTTTCGGTTACTTGCGGGTTTTACGGTAATTATTTCCATTTTGGTTTTGATGATAAAAACAATCACCTGTTCTTCTTCTCTCCATTCACTCTCCTTCGTTTCCAGGTCTTCCTTCATTCGTTGCCAATCTTGAGTTAACATGTGGATATCGGAAGCGAGAGTTTGATTTGCTTCGGTGGCCGCGTCCAGTTGTTCGCGCAAAAGTGTGTTGACTTGAAGCAAACTTTCATTCCTGAATATATAAAGTCAGTGTTGAAAACAAATAAACAAACAAACAAATAAAAACAAATTAAGAACATGGCAGTAATTATTTGTCAGAATTAAAAATGCGTAACAAAATTATAACTTGAAAGTTTTTCCAGGTAAGCAGACAACTTATTTAATACTTCAAAATTTGTTGTTGCCAACATACAAACCTTTTATGTTCTTCATCAAGTCTTGAAAGAGCCGTTTCATAGTCAGAAACTTTGTCGTCTTCGGCGAAACTCACGCGAGCTTCGGCTCTCTCCACGCGATTGGTCAACGCGTCAGTTCTGGACAAGATCTGCAAGTTTATTAATATATATTTGAATGTGTAAAACCCATATAAAGATGTTCCGAAATTGAATTCCCAATATATACCCTTGCTTTTGATTCTTCCATCTCGCGGTGTTTGGCGGACATCCCGATCTCAAGTTGATCGCATCTGTGTTTATACTGAAGAACCTGAGAAAATAATATTGTTTTATATATAATTTCTTATTACAAATTCTAATATCAATGTAACTACAAGGTCAGGGTGTCTAATTAAGGTCCATAGTAAAATTCCTGGACTTCAATACATTTTTTCAACACGTATCCGTGAAGTTTGTATTTTTTCTAAAGAGTAAACTTTTCTTATAAATCAATACCTATTTGTGATTACCATTTTCCCTGAATTTTCCAGAGCATATAATACACAAGTTACATGGTGCAACAATATCATTTGATGTGCAGGGAATTAACAGAGTGAAATTAATTGTTACGGAAAATCCAGTTGTCGGGTAAAAATTCAATGAAAATTAGTTTTATTGCAATTATTATTTTATAAATAGTTTTAATCTTAAACAAATTCAATTTGCATGTTATATATTTATGTTAATTTTCCTGAGTTTTCCAGGTTTTGTCAAAAATTTGAAAATAATTTTCAATATTTTCCGTTAAATTTTTACCTAAAATTCTCTTAATTTTCAGATTTTCCAGGTTTAAAAATCAAAACAATTTCAAGGATTACAATCACCATTTGTTACTTCAAAGACTTATCCAAGGACTTAATAGACCAATAGACACCCTGAAAATGTCCCGTATCGCGTTGATTTCAACAAACTTTGTCGTGAAGCCGTTGAACCAAACTAGATTGTTTTCTTTGACCATCTTGATAAGCCTGTAATCTTCTTAAATAATTCCCATGTTCCTCTTCCAATCTCTTCCTCAAATCCGCATTTTGCACCAGAAGGGTCTTCGCCGTGAATTCTTCGCTTCCGTCGTCGCAACCTTGCCGGCTTAAAACCTGATGAAGCTGTAATTCAAACCCCAAATGTTTCAATATTTTATAATAATCTATCTAAACATACTGTAAATTGAAAGATAAAAACAACATACACGTTCATTCAACGCGCTGTACTTGATGCAGATTTCTTCGCTTTCCGCGCGGCTTGACGAAAGCATATCCTCAACTCTGTTCAGTTCCTCCTTCAGTGATCTGTTTTCTTCCTGGGTATACTATAGTTATTTTAGTTTAAGAGAACAATGTAAGGGTCATATCATAAGTTAATGTTCATGTCTTACTTGCAGGGCTTCGACAACTTCGGGGTTGTGTTCGCCGATCGGGGAATCTTCGATGGGCAGATGTTTTTTGACAATGTCCCTAACTCTTGATGGAACAGATTCACGGTGGACATCGTCTTCTGGTTGAGTGTCATCTCGTCTGATCATTTCTTCTAATCTCTGAATATAGTCAAACAAATAAATAGGTACATAAATAAACATGTAAGCAATTTAGTGTGTAAGTAAGTGTGTGTAAGAAAGCAAAGTGTTAACAAGTAAATAAATAAATAGGTAAGTAAATGAATAAGTAAATAAATAAGTGAATAAATAAATACATATATAAATAAATAAATAAGTAAGTAAGTAAATAAATAAATGAGTAAATAAATGAGTAAATAAATAAGTGAATAATAATTAAGAAAATAAGTACATAAATAAGTAAATAGATATAGATTAGTTACATTTATTTATATTATTTCCTTAAATTTTTAGCTAAAATCTAAATTCCCTGACTTTTCCAGGTTCCCCTTATTGACATGAACCCTGTGCAATATCCAAATAAATTTAACAAAATTAACAAAAGCAAGGAAAGGCCGCGAACAAATTTACCTCGCGTCCGCATCACAACGAGTACAAAACACCGGTGAAAACATTAAATAATCCCAAATATCTTACTGAATTTCTCCATATATCTCTTCTTTCTATTCTAATGTAACTTGATGACATGTGGTAATCCATACTAGATATAATCCACTCTTGATAACACGCGGCGGCCCGATCGCGACAACACGCGGAAGTAAGTTTTTCCTCTTCTATTTTAAAACCACTGTACTTGTATACCTAGTATACTTTGCTAGTCCAAGTATATACTATATTAGATCAATAACTAATCAATAACTGGATGTAGGTTAGTATATTTATACGTATACAGAGCCGCGGGTTGCTACGCAGCACGATCCGTAATTTCCTTTCTAAAAAGTTTCTATTTTATGTTATTATTCCACTTATCTATTGTTTTAACAAATAAGCAGTTGCATTTTGCTGTTTGAAATTAAATTTATAATAGATTTAGATATGAAATTACCTTGGAAATGTGTTTTAGTGTTTCGTTCGACATGACCCGGCAGCCGGCCAACGCGATCCCATATTTCAATTAAAGCGAACAATGCGGTAGGATAGTACCGCAACAAAAAAGGTGTAAAAGGAAAGTATACAATGGAAGAGATCACCTGGCACAACTAACACACACCAGGTGATGCGAACAAAAAACCCGGCAACAAAAACATGCGCTACATTTAAGATGTAAAAAATAATTCATCGCAGTGGAAAAGCGACCGCGGCGGTCCAACATTTAGGTATATGTTCTGAAACAAGGTGGTCCACCACACATGGTGGCAAGAAAGTAAAAGAAAATAAGTTTTTTGGATACTAAGTTTATATATAAATCGACACGAGCGCAAATGTCCTTTTCGAAAGAGATATCGTGCGCAGATTTGAAAATGGGACCGATATAGTTGCGCAAGGAAAGATTTCTAGGTAAGAAACCTTAAAATTTGGTTTTGATATACTAAAATGTACCACTAGAATGGTCTGTATACAAAATATCAGCTCTCTAGGATATGTGGAAGTTGGGTTAAAAAAGGCTTAAAAAAGTCCAAGCAGACAAACAAGTTCCGCTAATAATTCGTTCATAACATATACGTAGATCAAATTGCTGGAGTACTTTGTTCTCAGTATTTCTAATAATAGTCTTAAATAGATTTTGTTTTGCATGATTATAATTGGCTGAATATGATAAAATATATGGTTTCCATATTTTTGTTTATACCTTTCCGATAACAGCTTCATCCTCTGATTTCGAAGAATCAATAACTTCCTCATCGGTATCTGGTTTTTGTTCTTCAACTTCAATCCCCTTTGCTTCTGTTTCCAACAGGACTTCAGGAAACATTGTATAGGAGGGTTCATCGGCTTTTGCGATGTCTTCGTCCAAAACTTCGCGGAGAACTTCTCGAGGTTCCTTCGCGTCTTGAGATTCATCTACATGCAAATATATAATATGGGAATTTGCAGTCTGATTTGAGACAATAATTATGTTTCACAGCTGTTTTTATGGTGACATAACTAAATTATATTTTATTAATCGGTCAGTTTGAAAAGTTTCAACGACAAAAGTCTCCGCGTCGTAACGCATCGGTTGGGTTTTTATTAACTTAGTTATAAAATAGTACACAGAAGGTAACAAAGAAGGGACAATGTATTAACATCATCAATTTAAGGTTAATTTTCTCATGTGACATTCATCGGTTGATGTACATTGTTTCGTGGTTTCCGCGCGTATAATACGGCACGCGTGGATGAAAAATTTGGTATACCTGGGATTTGGCCAAGAAATTTGTCTTTGTAATAAAATGAGGTGTATAGTTATAAAAGGAATAATGCTATATAACCATGGTATACATCAAATAATAAATTACAATAAAACAGTTCCTGGAAAATTGTGTGATATGAAATTCTGAAGTAAATATTCAAAATCTCCTGAAATAAATATAGCAGACTTTTTAAAGGTGAACTGACAAGGTTTTGTAACATACCCTGGAAAGTGTGTAATTCTATAGAATTGATGGAAATAAAACGATTGGAGCAAATAAAACTTATTTAAAAATTGTTTAAAAAAAGTTATTTAAACGATTTTCAAAATATCTAATAAAACCAGAAACTTCCCAGTATTTCACACTATAGAATTGAAGTATATTTCCAGGTTTTCAAGGGTAAAATAAAACCACAGTGTAATTCCCAGGTTTTTAGTTCATTAAACACCATTTCACGCAAAACTCAATCGACGCGAGAAAATGATATTAACAAATAAATTAATATAAATCCAATATGAATGGACCAGAATTAATATAATTTTATGTATTTTCTATTTCTCAATAATCATACTACTGCTTTTCAATATGGAAAAGGGAATTAATTAAGAGCACATTGGTTAGATTAATAATTGCGCGCAAGCCCAAAGTGTCGCGAACAACGCAAGTTACCATATTTAAAAATGATTAAAAAATAGATATAATTCAATACTAGACCTTTTATATCTTGCATTAACTGTTGAGTATCTGTGATTTCTTCATCTTCTGAGGCTGGACCTTCCGGAGGTTCTTCGAACGCGACGAGAAGATCTTGAAACGGCAACTCTTCACAAGTCGCTTGTTGGATTTGAAGCTTCGGGATCACTGTAGGTTTCATCAAACCTTCTTCTAGTAATGCTTCACCTGATAATAAAGGCTGCATCAGACTTCCTGATGCCCCTTTACCATCAGGTCCCTGCGCCGGTTCATCCTCGAAGACCCCGAAAGGTTCACCGACAACCGAAACATTCGCTACGACAGGTTGCAATAATGGTTTGAGGTAACCTAAACCTGTTGGGGATTCTTGGGAACCAAATATGTCACTTCTAGGACTTATTGGGATACTTTTTGGTGATGGAATGTCCCTTTTGAAACCTTCCGGCGCGGTGTCCGAAGACATCTTTTCTTCCCCGGCTTCGGTTTCGGCTTTGGTTTCTTCTTCTGATTTAGGTATCTCTATCAAAGAACCCAAGGAATCAAGTTGGGAAGAGTATTCCCCAGGTTCTGGGGGCTTCTTGGTGTCCATTTTAGGTCCTACTGGTCCTGCTCTTTGTGTGACAGTGTTGCCAGATTCCCAAGTCTGGGCTGTTGTCCCTTGTGGGGGGGAAAAAATACTAAATTGGTTAATTTATTTATTAGCATTGTCACGTGGCAAATGTACATCAATATTATACGTACAGAATACAGTGAATAGTTGGCAAACATGAAAACGACTGTTGTGGTAGTTTTACGGCATAAATTGATTGAAACCGTGATGTTCTTTTGTCATACTGCCAAATTGCCACACATTTCCGGGGGTTTGGGTCGTGAAAAAATAGGGGGAATTGTCACGTGACTCGCAGGGGACACTATTATTTTAGAATGTGGGGATGTAATCATTGGAAATCGGCCGTGAAGATTCTTTGAACGCGAACGGCCAGCGAGAAAAATGGGTGACAAACACGCCCATTACGGCTGGCAGCTTTATAAGCGCAGTCAACCGGAACATTTCGTAGAACTGGCTTTTCAATTATCCCTAAAACCAACAAAAAACTCCTATATTTCCTTCAAAATATCATTAGAAATAAACGAAAACAGTCTTACACATGCTTACACCACGTGTCGCTGAGAAAACGGTGAGAAAACGGTAAGAAAACTCGAGAAAACTGCATAATCGGAGCACGACGATGTTTGTAGCGGTTGGAAAACGTTCGAAATGATGCCATTGGTTGATTTGAACTGCTAACGGTCGCCGAGATCTTGGCTGAGACCAATCAAAACGAACCTGAGACGGCTAATGCAGTGACGCTCCGCCCACACTTCAAATTAAACCAATCAAACATCGACAGTATCCTTCAGAAGAAATAGTTTTAGCTTCATCAGACGAATGAATGTAATCAGCTAGAAATGGTCTGATTGGTCGATTTGACAGCGGGAAGGTCACAGAGACCAATCAGAATGCGTACGAAGGATTGATGCAGTGACGCTCCGCCTAGATGTAAGCGAAGTCAATAAAAACACCGACAGTATCCTCTACGACCCGCGTCCAGTCCCTTGATAAAATTCGTTTTAGCCTCGGTTTTGGTTTTAGCCTTCAATTTTCAAATTTCAAATGTTATTTTTGACTTGAAAACGATAAATTTTCATAACGGACGTTTGAATATAGTTAGAATGTTCGGAATAAAAAAGTATAGCTGGCAGAATAATTTTTTAATGCCAAATACAAAAAAAAGGTAATAAAGTTCACTCACCCCTAGCTTATGTAAGATTATATACATGACCACCAGGGGGCGTTAATCTTCAGGTTAGTCTAGAGTCCCTGTATGTAGATAAGAGTAGCGACAACTGAAAATTGACGTAACCTTTGAGCACAAGATGGCGGCTGGTA
>JAQFZQ010001594.1:0-18450 GCA_034696005.1 Glomeris marginata | reverse complement strand
ACTTTTTAGTGGATGCAAGAAAAGTGAAGGTTTAGCAGTGAAGGTTTAGCCATGCAAAACGATGATTCATTGTGGACTATTCTGCACTAAACCAACCTATTCTGATAGAAAAAATGCTCAGGATTCCGAATCTGTCATCGGAATTGACACTGCTATCACGGTTTAGGAGATATTCGACATTTAGTGGAGGCATTCAAAGTGAAACTTGATTGTGTTTAGCTGTCATTGTTTAGGCGTGAAAAAAAGGGCATCGGAGTGCCTCAATCTGCATAAAACCGACACTGCGGTGATAATTAACACAAAGGAGACCGGGATCCGAAAAAGGATCCCATATATCCAACAATGAGGCCATTTCCATGAACAAACTTATGCTGGACAATGTGTGACATCACAACTGCTGTTGCTAATGGCAACATCACATTCCAACGTGAAAGTCTGTTCATGGAAATGGCCTCGTTGTCAATGAGTTCGTCATCACCTATTTTGCAAGAGGCGGGAGTCAAAGAGGCGGAGCCAAATGTCACGTGTTTGCAGGAATCTAGGTGATTGGTTCATACACTACTGCTTTCTGCTATACTTCTACTTTCTTACAGCATCATCCTGCTGCTAGCTCCTTTATTTCATCCTACTTCTATTTTCGTTCTATTTCATTCCCACAATGCAACATTCAACTTTTTCATTACTTTACTGTGCTTTACTTCTACTGCATCTTTACCTAGCTTTAGACAGGCAAGCTAAAGAAACAGAGATCTGCTGAGGATCTCGGATAGGTAGACTAAAGGAACAGAGATCTGCAGAGGAACTCAGATAAACTTTAAAAGCTCTTTTAGTTTAGTTTGAAACTCCAATATGTATTAATTACCCATATAAATTGCTATTCATACTTGCCTACTTGGGACCAGAATGTCACATGGTTTATTCCAACTGAAACTAGACTTAGTGAGTCATGGGGATTGAACTTGATTGCAAATATTTTTGTCCTGCTTCCACTAGCGGGGCATGGAGATAAAATGAGATTAGTTAAGCAATGATGCTGCATCTTGCTATTCATTTAATGTGCATTAATAGCTAGAACTTGCCTAGTCTTAGATAATTTCTCTCCTTTTATCCAATTCCAAACGACTATGTTATGATAAGTGTCCAAATCAACACTTGCTAATTTCCTTCCATCCCCTGTTAAATATTCCGGAAATAACTATCTGCTATAAAATACAATTCATTATGTATAAGTAACCCTGTATATTACCTGAAAAATCTACTGCACATACACCAACTGTATGTTCTTTATTTAAAATCGCAATGGTCTTCATTGTATCGGTTTCCCAGAGGTGAATAGCTGTATGTACACCGACCTGTGTGTGATGGTAATTTGTGCTATTTGGTTCTAAGCTATAATTATAAGTTAATTCAAAATTACCTGTCCACTTGCAACAATGTTTTTGAATGGGTGTATAGCTGTGCATAGAACATCATCATCGTGTTTCAAGTATACGCGTTGCTTATGCAGATCCCTGTTGTATATGATAACTAATGCGGATGCACTAAACACAACTTCCCCCTGTTGGGTTAAGTGCATGTTGCTTCGGCAATCGAATCCCCTGTATCTGGTTATGCAAATGATCAATTTCCAAATTTTATTATTCATTTGTAACATGATAAGTTTACCCGAAAGCAAATTCCGCAGTGAGCCCCTTTTTAGGAGGTAGATTTTTCAGCCAGCTTTTAGTATAAACAGGTGATTTGATTGATTTTCTTTTCATTGTTGGTGTAATTATTCTATCATATGGTACAGAGCATTCTTTGTCAATATCGGAATCTACTTCCTCAATGTCTGAACATTCAGAATCTGTTTCTGCAGAACAGTGATCTATGGGTCCTAGCAAATCATATCCACTGATTGGTTTTGCTACAATTGTCTTGTATTATGAACAGTGAAAGATAAATATCTACCTTCTTGGGCATCGTATTTATCCAAAAGACCATCCAGACCACTGTCTGGAAGAAGTTTCCATATAAGAATGGTTCCATCACTTGCACCTAAGGACACCACTCTGTGTTTGTCATGTGTGAACCTCACATTTCCAACAGGTGGACAGTGGCCCACAAATTTTCGAAATCTTGCACCTAAATTCGCAGACATTGCATTGGAACATCAGTACAATACAACATTATTATTTGAATCTTTGCTTTTCTTACCTCGAGACATGCACGGCAAAGGTGATAACTTTATGTTACCATTGGTGTGACCTGACACAATAATATTCCCGGAGTAATTTCCATCGCAGCAGGTTACATCACAATCATCACAAAATTTGGGCCACAGCCCTTGAGTTTCTGGGTTCATGATTCCGGTCCAAGTTGACCATGGTGGGTTTGCGCCATCATCGGGAATTACAATTTCTCGGACATCTTGATTTGAAGTTTATGCATTGATGTTACTAGCAATTATAATGTAAATACCACAGAAAGTACAAATGTGCTAGTGCATACCTGGAATCCTGAATATTGCCTTGTGCTCTTGTCCAGCATCAATTTTGACATGTCTACTGTCAGTTGACCAATCCAAATGCATTGAGACATTAGATATGTTTAAAGTTCCTTGGCTTAACCGTTTGTAGCATTTGCTAGGACTGTAAATTCCCAGAAATCCACGTTGAGTTACTGCGGCCAGAAGGAAACCATCCGGTGAGAACTTGAGATCGCAGAATCCACCGTGATGCTCCTTGGCATGAGAGACTTCACTCCAATCTCTATGCACAAAAGTTATTCAGTATTCAGGGTTTTAATTCCAACTGGAAGTCCACAGACTTGCCTTGTTCTAATGATTAATAGTGAGCCATCATCAAGTCCAGCTGCAATGTGAGAACCATCATTGCTGAATGCAAGGCAAAGTGCTGAGTGTCCAATCGCAGAATGCGAAATGTGGCGATTTTCTATATAACTCCAGAGCCTTTGCAATTAAGGACATCAGGAATGCAAGTTATGTAATATGTAATAACATTGGATGTTACTTGTATTATTAGAGGTAACCCAAGGCACTGTACCTAATAGCCTGGTCATTACCTCCAGTAATGAAAAGCGGTTTGTAGGGATGCATAGCTAATGCAAGACATTCCCCTCCTGCATGTCCTTGTAGTAAATGTGTGATTTCATGACTTCCTCTGGTGCAAACCTCGAGGATATCACTGCTCTGCATCCCAACAAGAACTTTGTCACCTTGCCAGAAAACGCTCCGAACGCTAACCGCTATGTGATTACATGTCATCATGTTTAATGTACCTATATGATAAGATGAGTGAAATTTTATGCAATAACACTACCTGGAACTCCTTCAGAATACTGACGTAGATCCAGTCTGAGTATAGATTTGAATTCTCTATCCCATAATTGGACGCAAACATCACGACCTCCGGTTGCAAAACCATCTTGCGACCGATGCATTGTGGTAACTCCCCCCTTAGGGATCAATCAATATAAGTAGGACCTTAATTAACTATGTATATGATGTGGAGTGTTATTAGCTAATGTATGAAGCTCACATGATGAACATCCTTGATGACACTGTCCAATTTAATGCCTTTCCAAATGTAAATATCTCCAGAAAATGTCCCAGAGTAGATTACACCTCCAGGCCCATGTACAGCACAAAGAATCGTTTGGACATCACCTATTTTCCCAAAGCTCCCATCTCTTCCTTCTACCACACTTCCACAAACTTGCCATATCTTAAAATGCTTGGTTCCACAAGTTACTAAATTGTTTTCTTGATAAGGACTAAATTGGACATCGAATATCTATTCAAAATGTGGATAGTGGTAAAATATAGTTTTAATATAGACAATGGGAATGTTGAAAATAGCTGTATTTATGACAAATAATACTCTGTCAGCCTTGCAATAAGACACTGCTTGTGTACATCCTCTTTTCCAGTCCCAGATACAAATTGTGGCTTCTGGTTCCAAGCCAACAGATGCTAAGCGCTATATGAACATAATATATATGGTATTTACACATTGCTATGTTCATTTCAGGTTGCTAATAGAGTTAATTATGCTGTTACATCTCCCGATTTGTCGAATGCGATGGCAACAACAGGCCCCAGGTGGCAATCTTTCAAGATGGACAGTGTCCTGCAGGAAATGGTGTCCCAGATGCAGATGAATGGATGGTCCCCGGACTGACCAGTAGCTACCAGTGTGAGTTGTGGGTGCAGACATAAGCTATGTAACATGTGAGATATGTTGTGCAAGTGGAAATACAAAGGACATGCTTATAACAAATAGTTTCCACAATTACCATAATATATCTTCACTATGTCCGGTGTATAACCTTTGCTTGTGCTCTCGGGCACTGTACACCACTCCGATCCTTGCAGCAAAGAATACTACTTCCCCACACAAATTATAAACCAAGTTGTTTCGGCAATGACGACCTCTGTATCCATTAACCCATTCTAGCTTGAGACGGCATATTGGAGGTACCTTGATGCCATCCATTTCCCGTATGTTTGGACCGCATTTAACCAATGCTTCTGCATTCAGACTACTCAAACATGATTGGATCTGTGCCAGAGTCTCCATAGACTTCTGTCTGTGCACATGCCATACTGCATGTGAAGGTGTTCTGTTGCACAAAACCATTGCCCAGCCCATAGTGTGACACTGCTTATTGTTGTCCATTATAATTGATTGTTTATGCGTGTTTTTGTGGATAATGCTCCCCATGCATGGTAACATCACAAAATTGATTTTTACCTGCATTTTGACATATACTGTCATTGTTCATTATGTTGTTATGGGAACATAGCCTTATTTATGGTATATAGCAAAACTACCCTGAATTGCAATTTTGTTTTAAAATGGCTTACTTTATTATTTACCCTGTTAAAATTCTATAAAAACTACTGTTGCAATCATAACAAAAATGTAGCAATAACATAGAATAATCAAATTATATAAATCTTTGTGATGGGGCATGACAACTCAGTGTTTTAAATCTCCTTTGTATTTGTAGATTACTGATAGGATATAATACATAGTATTTTTAGAAGAATCTTTGATACAGCTGTAAACTTTGCTGTTATCAGATATCAAAATGTACACGTGCAATCATCAGTGAATATACGCAATATAGCTGCTCACTTAATTTCCATACCGTTTGAAATCTCACCTGTGTCTTTAAATTTGCTTTACACTATTGCAACTTTAAGAAGCAGTATAAAATGATCTTTCAAGGCATTTTCATATACAATGTTAAATTAGTTTCATTCAAGCATAAAGTTATATGATCTATTTATATAATTGTATTTGTAATTTTTAAGATATGGTACAGTTTATCAATTGCTCTACTTTTCCACGTGGATTCTTTGAACCCCTTATCTTTTTAATATTGACTGATCATGTGACAAAAAATTTAGTTTATATGATGGTTATCATTTAACATAACTTCACACATCTCGAGAATTCCTCGATATCCAGACAGTTTGCAGCTTGAAAATGAAGTACGCTTCAGTGTAAGTTTTTTAAAGTTAATTTGGAACATCCAATATTTTATTGCAATTCTGCATTAAAATGTTAAATTGTATACATTTGTTTTATGCAGTTTATTTCTTTTATCCGTATTCCTGGCCAAAGAATGGCAATATCGAGGAATGGCAGGTGTTCGAGCGAGCCCACTTAATGGTTACACTATTAATGTTGCATAACTTAAATTATGTAATAATTTCAATATTTTAATATCCACTTTTGGCTATTCGGTTATAGGAAAATCGCCTAGGTACTGCAGCACACCTGAGTGTATTGATTCAGGTAAATTGAGCAGTATGAAAAGTCCTAAACCATGCAATATCTTAAAAAAGTATAGAGTGATAGTTAATGATTTCACATGGAGATTTTGAAATTACTATGCAATTTCGCAAGTGACCTTGATGTTCAAGGGCACATGTAACATTGTTTTCAAAGGTTCACTTGCTGATTTCTAACAAAACAGATTTCAATTTTTTAAATGTAGCTACAGTATTTGCTTGTTTGGGACATATGTGTTTTGTATACATATGTAAATTATGTTTACTGAATTGCTTAGCGGATCAATTCAAATCCTAATTGAGATATATTTATTCTGCATTTCGCAGCAAATGCATTGTTGCAAGCCATGAACACATCTGTAGATCCATGCGTGGATTTTTACGAATACGCCTGTGGAAATTGGCTTCTATACAATCCCATTCCTCCTGAGAAGTCTCAGTATGGATCTTTTGATCTACTCGCAGATAGGACATCTGAAATATTGAGAGGTCAAAATACAACTGTATTTTTAGTTGCATGACAATGGTATTGCATCAATTGTACACAGCAATGTGGTTTATCTAGATCAGACATCACGTACAGACTGCATGCACAGATAAATTGATTACATACAATAGATACCTGATCTTTGGAGTAACACCACTTAAAAGTTTTTGAAGCAATATTTTAGAACATACAAAATATTTTGGCAGGGTATTCCAATTACATGTTTATTAAAGATTAGTTCTGAACTTATTTTGCTAAGTAAAATCATGCAATACCACTTCATTTATGAGTTCATGGCCTATATAGCTAGCTGTTGAATATCCTTTTAGTTGAATTGGAAGATCCCACTGTTTCAACATCTGTGGCAGTAAACTCGGCCAAAAAGATCTACGAGATATGCATGCTTGCAGGTATGCATTACTGTTTTAACTATATAATTTCATAAAGGATTGTTGTAAATTTAACTGCTATGTAATCATATTTTGTGTTGTAAAATGAATTTAATATACATTTGATAGCTGATGAGACTAGCACCATTCAAGACGATTTGAACAGCAAACAGGGTTGGCCAATTGTTGTTGGATCCTCCTATGATGACTCCAATTTTGAATTCAACCCTATCTATACATCACTTCGTAAAGTTTCTTATGCTGGCATTTTTGAAATCTTTGTTGATCAGCAACTGACGGACACCACAGTCAATACAATATATGTAAGTATACCATGACTTATATAATAATTATTATATATATGTAAATTTGAAACTTATTGTGAACTATTTTATGATAGATTGATCAACCGTACCTTGGATTAGGCAGAGACTATCTTATCGATCCAGTCACCTACGCTCCAATAATTGAAGCTTACAAAACTTTCATCAGCGGAGCTGCACGAGCACTCGGCGCCACGGATGATGCCATCATTAGTGCGGACACCAATGCCATTCTCCAGTTTGAAACTATTGTTGCAAATGTATAATGTTTGCTCTTTAAGTGCACATTACTTGTTTGCTTTCAGCGAATTAAAATTGCCGTTGTTTTCAGCGATCATCATCCAATACTGACCGTAGAAACTTCACGGAGCTGAACAATAGAATGACTGTTGGAGAACTGCAAGCAACTGCTGGGAAGGTAAGTTTGGAAATGATATTATTTCAGAATTCATTTTATTTTATAGCTATATACTGATCGACTTGTAATTATTCTCAGTACATTGATTGGCTGGACCTGTTGATAGGATTGTTCCCTACTCAATCGATTAATTTCAACACTGAGATCGTGGTTCCTGAATTGGAATATGTGAATGCCATCGATGACGTGCTCGCAGTTTGTCCTAAGAGGTATTGAGTATATGAATTGGCCATTGCTATTTTATATTCTTCAATTTTTATTCATGTATTTCTGTTACGTTTAGAATCGTTGCAAATTATCTGCTTTGGCGATACGTTCAAGATTATGCTTGGCATGTTGGTGGACAACTTGCAGAAGTTTCCTTTGAGTTTGATAAGTTTCTATCCGGAGCAACAGCACAGAGTCCTAGGTACAAATTAGTGATAAAGTGGCAATAAGTTTTAGCTACATCTCAAAATTGACATCTCTAAATTTCACGGCGCAAAGGTGGAGAGATTGCAGCAACATTGCAGATGATCAGCTGTCTTTCGCAACTGGCAGGCTGTACGTGGAAGCTGCTTTTGATGAACAGAGCAAAAATTCGGTATCCATAATCTTGATTTCAGTTTTGGGAGCTGGAATTTAGCTAAATGTCAACTATTTAAATTGCAGACCAATGAGATGGTTGAGTTCATCAGGAGCGCTTTCATTGGACGTCTACCCACTAACACATGGATGGATGCCCCCACTAAGACTGAGGCTGAAATTAAAGTTAGTATCGCAAATAAATGTGGTACACTTTTGGTATAATAACATAGCATTATAATGTGATTATTTCCTTGATTGAATTTCAGGCTGAAGCCATTAGGAAATTTATAGCCTATCCTGATTGGTGTTTGGTTGATTCAGAATTGGATGCTTATTACTCTGGGGTTAGGATACTTAAAAATATCAAATACCTGATTTACATGCTCAATTCAACCAAATTTTGTATAGTACGTTGCCGGTGACAACCATTATATCAATGTACGGGACACCAACGCTGTCAGTCTCGCGAAAATGCTAAATTCATACGGTGGACCAGTCGATAAAGATAGGTAAATAAATACTGAAAATGTGTTGTGAGTTTTATTTCATTTATCAGATCTTTGTAAATGTTGATTTTATTTCCCTTTGTAGGTGGATAATGCCTCCAGCACTTGTCAATGCAGGCTACAACCCAATCCAAAATACAATCAGTATGATATAAGTAGCAATTGGAAAGATATTTGATCTGAGTAAATATGTATTTATTGAGTTGTTTTTAAAGCATTCCCTGCTGCAATTCTACAGCCTCCTTTTTTCAAAGGTGGAAGGTTGATGTAAGTCTATTGATAGTTTACATTAATGCTGTTACAAATCAAAGTGTTGTATGTAACTGCAGTACATTTTCAGGACAAGTAATTTTGGTGGAATTGGTGTTGTTATTGGACATGAAATTACACACGGATTTGATGATCAAGGTACATTTTACATTGTACTCTCATGTGAATTTTGGTCGATTCTGACAAATGTATTTGTGATTACAAATTGCAGGAAGACAGTTTGATGAATCTGGCGCTCTTCAAAATTGGTGGACACCACTAGCAGGAGCTAATTTTGAAGTGGAAGCCCAATGCATCGTAGATCAATATGACGGTTACTGCCCACCTCAATTGAATGGCTTATGTGTGAGTCACCTTAGGGATGAATTAACGTTTTGAATGCAGAATATAATGGTATAATAAGAGATTTTAATATTAATTTCAAGCTGAACGGCCTGAACACACTTGGAGAAAATATTGCTGACAATGGAGGAGTCAAAGAGTCATTCCAGGTAAAAGTTCTTTATTTTATTTGTAATATTACTACTATTTCATTTCATTTCATCTGCTTCTGTCTACGAATGCAGTTTCTGTTAGCAATACCAAGTGGCAATACGAAATAAGAAAACATTATAATCTTGCAATATCAGCTCGACCAATTTTAATGACCAGATCATTTTTGTAAATTGTGGTATCAAATTTCGAAATGGTTGTGATTACTACGCTTTAATTAATGAACTGTCTAGCCATACTAACAAGAGTGGAACATCTTATTTTAAATTGGAATGCCCTCAATTTTCTTGCAATTGGCCTCATTTCCCCTCCAACTTATCTCATAAATAAAATGTATATGTATGTGAAAAATGCACACTTTGTTGTTTATTCATTGTATTGTAGGCGTACAAAGATTGGGTTGCATTGCATGGTCCGGAAGATACACTGCCTGGATTGGAATCGTTCACTAGTGAACAAATATTTTTCTTGAACTATGCTAATGTAATTTAGTTACTTCAGCTTCCTCTCAATAACCAATTAGTTCACATATACATTTCACTTAGTCTGCTTAAAATTGATGTAGGTATGGTGTGAAGGATCCACAGTTGAGGGTCTTCAGAATCAAGTGTTATACGATGTACATAGCCCTGGGAAATACAGGTATAAACTACAGAAATCTTAGTACTGTTAGCATTAGGGCACATGCAATATCTATTGAAATATCTTCAGGGTAAATGGTGCAGTGTCAAATGCAGTTGAATTTGTGGAAACTTTCAACTGTGAAGGCAAACCTATGGACAGAGGAGAAGCAAGATGTGAACTGTGGTGAATGAATTCAATGTGCAATCAAAATGTGCCTGTTTTGAAGATTTCAGAAGCTTCCTACATGTAAACATTTTTATGTCAAAATAAAACCGGGCACAGTGCAATATTTGGTAGTCTGAAGTTGAGATTAGAACTTGATAAATGACCTTATTTTTGCAATTAAGATTGTAATTAAGATGTACGTCTATAGATCATGTCACTAGATAAATGTGAAGATAAATGTGAATACAGTGCAAGCTTCAAAGTTCTATACAAAGCAGTAGTTACATGACATTATATAAATGTTTGTCATCATCCGTCAATCACTAGATTCATTCAGGATACGGGTACTACCACCAGCTTCTCCAGAAAGTGAACGTGAAAATGAATACGGTGAGGAGGATTTTTTATTCTTCCACAATCAATTACAAACTTAAACAGTATATAATTCGTAATGGCGTTTAATACTTAAGAGATTTGCAGGAGCAACTTTCAAATGACAATATACAACAACTCACCGAAATATGGGAATTTGAGGCTCGAAACCTAGTATGGACTAAAAAGTGGAGACAAGTTTTAGATACGTCACAATATCCTTTCACCAAATGGTATGGATGAAACACCTGCATTTTTAACTGTTTATAAAGTTCATGCTGCATGTGTTTATATACGTATACCAAATTGAAATGTATACATATACCACAGGTTTGTCGGTGGAGAGTTGAATGCTTGCTATAATGCATTGGACAGGCATGTGCTATCAGGAAATGGAGATAAGGTTGCCATTATATTTGACAGTCCTGTCACCAACACAATTGAGAAATTAACATACAAGCATTTCTTGACTCAGGTATGTCTGTGGGGAAAAATACAATTTCATTGCTCTAAATTAAGCATAGTTATTTCTTTTACATATTTATTCCAGGTTGAACTGTTTGCAGGTGGCTTGCATGACAGATTTAGAATTAGAAAAGGAGACAAAGTGTTAATATATATGCCAAATGTTCCTGAAGGGATCATTGCAATATTTGCTTGTTGTCGTTTGGGTGCTATACATGCAGCTGCACTTGGAGGAATAGGGCCAAAAGCACTTTCAGCAAGGATTGAAAATATTCAGGTTTGCATTCATTTGGTAAATTTTGTTTAATTGCATGATGCAATACACTGGTTTATTTTCAGCCGAGAATTATTGTCACTGTTAGTGCAACTGCGGATTCAAAAGGCATACAACGTTATAAGGAAACTGTGGACCAAGCTTTGAAGCAGTGCATTCATCAAGTGGAACACTGCATTGTTGTCCAAAGGCAGCATTTAGTATGTGTAATTGTATTTTTCCAGATCGAAATCAAGAGTGGATGATACTATATAACTTATGTACATATGTATTAATATAGGAGTTGTCTGAATTACACCAGAATATAGATGTTTCTTGGGAAGAAGTAATGAAAAGTGCATCTCCTTTTAAATTATGCACTCCTCTAAAATCCACAGACCCAATGTTTATATTGCACACATCTGGGACAACTGGAGTGCCAAAAGTAACACTTATATATGTGCATTCATTGGTTCATATATTTAAGTTATAATTTGTTATGTTACTTATTGTTGCCTTTGCAGGGGATTGTATTTCCAACAGGAGGGTTCTGCGCTGGAATATCTCGCTACGCGAAGCATATTACTATGGAATCTGATGTCATTTATGTGGGCTCCCAACTTGGATGGATAGCAACACATATGATGACAGTATATGCAACATTTCTTGGGGGAAGGACATCAATTTTATATGAAGTAAGCTCGACTAAATTTTAAAGCCGGCGTTAAAATGAAATATATGTAATTTCTATTTTCCCATCCAATAGGGTGATAACAGCACACCAACTTTTGGAGGGATTTTTCGAGTTTGGGCTGAACATGGTGTTCAAGTAGCAATAATGAATATGGCATACATGAGAGAAATCAGGGTCAAAGTAAGCACTTACTTATTCCGAGCAAATACTTGTTAATTATAATGTTTTATATTTCTAGGATCCACATGGAATATGTGTCCAGCAATACACATTTCCTAAGTATAATTCCACTGTTCGTTTAATTAGATCCTATGTCAATTTTTAAAACGTAAATATATACATTACAGGCTTCATCTACTTTTTACTGGCGGTGAACCAATTGAAGAAGAAACTAGAGCTTGGGGAGAGAAATATCTACATGTTCCTGTGAAGTCCTTGTGGGGGCAAACAGGTTCAAAGTTTATTTGTTTAATCAATAATTAAGTTAATAACTTGTTTTCTACAATTATGCATTTTGTACAGAATTAGGATCACCCATTATGAAGTTTAATTGTATTGAAGATAGACTTCCGATAACTTGCGTTGGTTTTCCAGCTGAAGGAATAAAAAGTGAGCTTCAAATTATTTATATGGTGACATTAAAATGTGTATAGTAATAATTATAGTTCAAATATAATTGTGCTCGCTAGTGTGCATTGTTGATCAGGATGGGTGCAAATTGCCGAATGGAGAAATTGGAAACATTATGGCCAAGTATGACAATATTATTTAAATTTCTGTATTTCTCAATTTTAAATTTAATATTGTTAACATGATTACTTTCTTAGGTATCCTCTATGCCCAACTGCTGCGAGTACCATTTACGATAATGACGAGTTGTTTGTGTCCACTTACTTCAGCAAATTAAAGGCTAGTTAATAGCATTATTGAGCATATATCGAAATGCTTATTGTTTCAAAATTAGGATTATTACGATACAAAAGATGTTGGAAAAATTGATAATGAGGGTCGTCTTCATGTTTTGGGAAGAAACGATAGCATCGCAGTTGTGGCTGGAGAATTACTTCCATTGCTTACCATTGAAGAGGTAATATAATTGGTCAGCACAAACTATATAAAAACATTATAAGTTATATTAATTATATTGTTATAGGCAATACGTTGTCATTCACAAGTTGCTGAATGTGTAGTGGTGACTACAAAACACTACAACTTTGGAGAAGTACCAATTGCATTTTATACTGCAGTAGATAACGGTATAAAATGAACTGTAATTATTTCCCATCATTTAGCTATACATTTTTTTATTTAATTTTCTTATGTGCAGATAGAAGAATGGAAGCTAATAATATTTCTAATGAGATTTATAGCTTGGTGAAAGAGAAATTGGAGGAGGAAACCTACTTCCATTCTTCTTATTGTGTTGTAAAGCTACCAAAATCTCCAGTGGGAAAAATCTCCAGAAGTACTGTTATCGAATTTGTGAAGGAAAATTTTCCAACGGTATAAAGTCTCCTTTAAAATTGGAAAGTGCCCATTAAAAATTGATATGTTTTTGTTTTTCAGATTGAGAATGACATCACAAATATGACAGCAATTTTCCAGGATATAATAGATGTGAAATATTATTTTTAAGAGAACATCCAAAAATATAAAGGGTGCAACTTAATTGCATTGAATTAATGTTATAAAGCAAATTAAATAATACCACTTGATAATACTCAAACCTCTTAATTGATAGAACGTTTTACTGCAGTGGGGTGTTTTCAATGTATATGTATTCAATCTGTTTATAATTGATAAATAGGAAAATATTCCTGTATGTATGTAAACAATGGATTGCTATGCGAATTAAAAATGATATCAGTTTTGTTTTATTATTTTAATGTGATTTAGTTTTTTCTTCTTTTGTTTTTCTGGATAGAGTTATAATTAATTGCATGATTGCATATGTCTGAAAGTGAAAGTATCATCGACAAACACATGATGGTAAATGAACTGTTTATTTTCCAACTAATTGCACCAATTATATGATTGAACTTTTGAATTACAGGTCATGCAACTTATGTTGTGAATCTGCTGTAAGTTCCAAAGTTCGGTCTGCAAAACAGTTGCACATGTATGGCGAAATATGTTGTGATTTTTCCATCTATCATATAACCAGACTCGTTCAGTTGACAGAGACAATTCTGGAAAGTTGAAGTGACAATGAACATGGTGAGAATCCTTTTAAATATGTTGAGCCATATTTATTATCATTATTATCATCTACTCTTGTTATATTATAGAATAGTTTTAATCTCGGTTTTAATTTTTAGTCATATTGTTATATATATGCAAAATTGTTTAATAACAGTGGCAACTTTTTGGAAACATTTGCAGAAGTTGCTTACAAAGATTTATACACTATAATGTATAATGTTTTGTTTTTCTGCAGGAGGAACTTGAAAATGACTATTTAAAACATCTTACTGATATGTGGGAAATAGAGGCACAAAATCTAACCTGGACTAAAAAATGGAACCAAGTCTTGGATACGTCACAATACCCTTTCACAAAGTGGTAAAGCAGCAGCTACACTGCATTAATACTAATTAGAATGATGTTGCTATCCCTTATTTAAATATACCCATGCATTTTAAGGTTTGTTGGTGGAGAATTGAACGTTTGCTATAATGCATTGGACAGACATGTGCTATCAGGGAATGGAGATAAAGTTGCAATTATATTTGACAGTCCTGTCACCAACACAATTGAAAAACTGACATACAAGCATTTATTGACTCGGGTATGTCATTAGAAATGTATATAGTATATAACACCATACATTGCATCTAATATATACGTGCATATTTTAGGTGGAATTATTTGCTGGCGGCTTAAATGAGAGATTCGGAATTGGAAAAGGAGACATAGTGTTTATGTATGTGCCAAATGTACCTGAAGGTATCATTACAATGCTCGCTTGTTGTCGTTTGGGTGCTGTATGTGCAACTGCACTTGGAGGAATAGGACCAAAAGCACTTTCTAACAGGATTGAAAATGTCAAGGTGGGTGTAACTATAATCATAAGTGAATTGCAAGTAGCAAAAATAACATTTTTATTGATCCAACATGCACTTTATTTTTAGCCAAAGATCATAGTCACTGCCAACGCCACAGCAGATTCACAAGGTGTGCACCGTTATAAGGAGACTGTGGACCAAGCTTTGAAGCTGTGCATTCATCAAGTGCAAAACTGCATTGTTGTCCAAAGGAAACACTTTGTATGTGATACTTCCAGTGCATGAGTACCCCTATTATACATACTGAAGTGCACAATGTAATTTATATACCTATACATATAGGAATTTGCTGAATTGTCTGAACAAATTGACATCTCTTGGGAAGATGTAATACAAAGTTCATCACCGTTTAAATTGTGCACACCTGTAAAAGCCACAGACACTATGTTTATGTTATACACATCTGGGACTACAGGGGAGCCAAAGGTACTTACTTTATATTGCTTTATAGCAGCAATTATTTAATGTTAATGTTGTTATTTTTGCAGGGGATTGTATTTCCAGCAGGAGGATTCTGTGCTGGAATATCTCGCTACACAAAATACATTACCTTGGAATCTGATGTCATTTATACAGGATCCCAGCTTGGATGGATATTAGGGCACATGATGACAGTCTATGGAACATTGCTTGGAGGAAGGTCATCTATTTTATATGAAGTAAGCTCGAGGAATTTCTTTAAGCTTTTTGTAAAGAGATAAAAAATACTGTGCACTCATTGGTCTTCCAGTTCACATATTACATTGTCATCTATACTTCCTGTTTACTATATAATAGATTTGCTTATCTCTATAGCTGTGATATACTGTATGTGATGAACTACAAAACTAATGGGATGAAGTCCTGCAAAAGGTTAAATCGCAATTATAGCTCAATAAAATCTGATTTTGTTTTCATTAAATAGGGTGATGTCAACACACCAAATCTCGGAGGAGTATTTAGAGTTTTGGCTGAACATGGCGTTGGAGTAGCTATAATGAATATGGCACACATGAGAGAAATCAGGGTGAAAGTAAGGACATATTTATTTATACATACTTATATAATAACATCAAATGTGTTAAAAATTTGTCTATTATTTCCAGGATCCACATGGAATATGCGTCCAGCAATACACATTTCCTAAGTAATTATATGTGCTGTTAATTGTCAATTAATAACGAAAATCAAATTTAAATATCGTCCCAGAAATTTCAGTATCATATCTTTTCTTTTCCAGACTCCAGATGCTTCTTACTTCCGGTGAGCCAATTGAAGAAGAAACTAGAAGATGGGGAGAGAAATATTTAGGTGTGCCGGTGAAATCCTTCTGGGGACAAACAGGTTTAACTTGATTATCCAGTTATATAAATAATGGATTGTTATATGCAATAATGATATACCGTGGAAATTGTTGCATTCAGAATTTGGATCATCTATTATGAAGCTGAATTCTGTGCATGAGAAACTTCCCATAACTTGTATTGGTTTTCCAGTTGAAGGAATGAGGTGTAAGTATATAATAATATATTAACAAATGAACGTGAACATACGTGTACTTTAAGTTCATATGTAATTTGTATATTTCATTAATTGCAGTCTGCATTGTTGATCAGGATGGATTAGAATTGCCTAATGGAGAAATTGGGAACCTTATGGCAAAGTATATATGGCAGGGTTTTGCATTTCACAATTTTAATCTTGTTAACGTCAATATTTTCTTCTTTAGGTATCCTCTTCATCCATCCGCTATGAGTACGATTTACAAAAATGACCAGCTGTTCGTGTCCACATACTTTAGCAAGTTTAAGGCTAGAATAATTATAATTTTTCTGTACATCCAAAATGCTTATGTACATCATAATGATTTTTGCATTGACTTTATCATGATTGCATATTACAAAAGTCCATTTTAAATTTTATTGGCAACAAAATTAACTTGCATGAGAGGGTTCATAGTATAGTTTAATATTTCTTCATGAAAGTGTTTTACTTATTTTTATTCTATGATGTACATATGCAGGGAGGAATTTATCATTGTGTTTTGTCTATATGTATAACTCTGTTTAAAAATTAGAATTACTATGATACAAAAGATATTGGAAAAATTGATCTTGAAGGCCGTCTTCATATTTTGGGAAGAAATGATAGCATCGCAGTTGTTGCTGGGAAATTGCTTCCATTGCTTACAATTGAAGAGGTATATCTACTGATTAAATCATCTGGATTCTATAATATGATAACATATAATAATTAATTTATACTTTTAGGCTATACGTTGCCATCCGGACGTTGCTGAATGTTTGGTTGTGACTACAAAACATTACAACTTTGGTGAAGTGCCTATTGCATTTTACACGTTGGTTAATGGTAAAATACATTGTAATTAACTATTTCCCATAACTAATTTCTATAAATAATGCTGATCATAATTTTATGATATGGCATATAGGTAGAAGAATGGAGGCTGATAACATTTCTAATAAGATTTATAGTCTGGTGCATGAGAAACTGGAAGAGGAATCTTACTTCCATTCTTCCTATTGTGTTGTAAAGCTACCAAAATCTCCAGTGGGAAAAATCTCCAGAAGTATTGTTATCAAGTTTGTGAAGGACCACTTTCCAATGGTATATATAATTTTTTGGTGAAATATTTGTGGATATTCTATAAACCATGAGTTATACAATAATGACATTTTTATTTTTCAGATTGAAGATGACACAACAAACATGTCAGCAATTTTTGAGAATATAATAGCTGTCAAATATAACTCTCAATAAAACAATACAATATGTCCTGTTATATGCATATACATGTAACTTTTATTATGATTGGAGCAACTTTATTTTTCGGAGACCTTTTCACTAAATGTCGATTATCTCCTCGGAATTGACACTGCCAATCACAGATTTAGTATCGGGTTGAGTTGAAACGTGCTATACCTAATTTCATTTATTTTTAGTGATTTGAAATGTACCCGACTGGATAACCATAGACATACATAATTATAACGCTTCGCAATGGGTTCTTCCGTGCAGTCATGCCACTATATGTATGTGAATAAAGCTAACGCTGTATTTTTTTTCGGTTTGATGTGTTCTGTACTTGTTTCTCGTATTCCGTCTGACTGGTCTGACTAATTATATTTACCGGGCTGTATAGAAAATGTATAAATTACGCCGGCTTACTATAGGTCTCTCGCGTTCTATATCATCAAAGAATACGAACCTGAATATGTTGCTGATTTTGAATCAATTAACAGGTACGTAAGACTATAAAATATTGTTGTAGAAGCATTTTAATTTCGCAAAGGATATGGTTCCATGCAAGAGCATTCTGGAGCCTTTCTGGCAAAGACTCAAGAAAAGGTTGTTTTCATATTTTTATTTATCCACTTGTACTTTTATAATGTTTTTGATATCAATTACAACTGTGCGGTAATCCAATAAAGCCCAATGTCAGAATTGTTAAAATTTCCCAAAAATGTCAAAATTTCTAAAAAATGTCAAAAATTCTAAAATTTCTAAAAAATGTCAAAATTTCTAAAAAATGTCAAAAATTCTAAAATTTCTAAAAA
>JAQFZQ010001593.1:0-18450 GCA_034696005.1 Glomeris marginata | reverse complement strand
TGTTAATTACAATATGTGTACAATATTAGTGCCAAAGCCCTGTTTCCACAATCTACCCCTTTGCAAAATAAGATGATGGCATGGTATGAAGCAGAGCTTATGGCTCCAAGTTACAAATGTATTTACTTATATTATTGCATTTGTTTTCCGCAGTGATATTGAATTTAAAATGGTTATTTGGTGATTTGTGTACATCATGAGTAATTATCTTGTATGAATTCGCTGACATTAATTAGATTTCAAGTGAAAACTATAAAACTGTGATGTTATCGTTGTTGTTTATGCCATCCTGTAGCTCAAATTTATCACCTATCTATTTTATCTCTTCATCAAATTTTGTTTGTCATGCATCTCACTTTTCTGACAAACTTTTCTGCAAGTTTGTCATATTTCCATGTAAATAATGGAACATTAATTTAAACTAATGCTACATCGCTTCATAACATCTAAAATACTTGATAATGGTCTGTTGAGCAATTAATTAATTGAAAAATGTCTTTGTTGCTATATCCTACCTATAACCAATGATATAATTAATGTTCAGCACAATATCGAATAAAAGAACTATGTAATGCAAGGTGAAGAAGCATCCACAGATTGTTCTTTCTGATGCATTAATTACATTTATTACACAGTTATACAATTAAAATATATTCATTGTCATAAGGAGCATTCACATGTGTAATCAAAATTTATTATAAAATCGCGCGTTTACATAATATATTGGTAAATATAATGGAATATGCAAATACAGTAGCAGAACATTTACTGTGCGCTATTATATGTAATGGGATGCAGTTATTGACTGACTCGTGTTGTATGTGCAGATCGATGTACAATATGCGAATTTTTTCCTTAATTCCATTACCAATATTCTATGCAAGGAATTCATTCAATAGGGATTTCCGTATTGGTAATTGCTGCTACCAATTGCATTTTTTTTTACATGGGAACAGTGCACACAAAAATGATCCGCTCTTTGCATTGGTTAATGTAATGCAACCCACGGAGCATGTGAAATTGTGGGAGGGCACAATTCAATAAAAGTCCTGCTTTTAGCCGACTTCAATTTGGGACGAATTTATGTGTCTTACATTGTAATGTGCGTTTTAGAATTGGTTCGGAGTATCGGGCAAAGGGAATTCCATAAATTTTGATTGAATTTTCTTCATTTCTCGAATTTTTGGCTCGACTTTACCTCTGACGTCATGATTTGTTGGAGCCCTGTCCTTTTTATCCACGGTTGTGGCATCTATTTTCCTGAAATATATTCGAATAACCCTTATTGAAGAGGCTTTCTTGTTTGCATTACAGACATGTTTGCATATTTTTTTTTCAATTGCATGAATGCAATCTTTTCTCCTACAGCTACCATTGCTCCGCTCTCTAATCCAACTGCTGAAAAGAATTCCGCTTCCTTTTACATGGATTGGCACGTGATGATTCCAATTGCTGCTGCTGCATTTCTAATCCTAATTGCCCAAATAATAGGAATTTGGCTTTTCTTGAGAAGACGGAAGCATAGAAACTTTCTCCGCAACTGTAAGCATATTTTGTTGTACTAAAATCTTTGATATTGCTATATTGCTAGCTTATATACAAAAGTCTGTTACTGGAATAATGTCTGTATACCTAACTGTAAAATATTGTTTGATATTACGCACATTAATAATATTCAAAGCAGATATGAATGATATTCTAGAACATTTTAAGTCATGCTATTCATTCATATGAACATGATTAACTATATATTTTATTGGAAATGCATTTCTATTAATCATGGAAGATGTTGCTTGTACATTTTCATAGGTAGTTAGACTAAGCAATTGTCTAGTATTGCTTTTTGTGGCATGATATTGCTCATTGTATTCTTTAAGTCGACGACTAGTAGCTTTATTTTGATGCATTATTTCTGTACATTCTCCTCTTCAGATGATCCTCATGGTATGTGCACAAAGTCTACGACTGCGAAAACCCAACAGCCAGGAAGATCACCTCCGTCATCAACTGCACCGGTTGCCATGGATACGGTGGAAATGTTAGCTTCGCCTAGGATAAGGCAACGCAATCATGAAACTTCTACAATTGCCAACCAAGAACAGCAACACCATGCTAAATGTGAGTTTGCGATTATTTTCCATCGAGTTTGGGTGAAATTAATGGCGCGATTCTTATGTTGCGGCACGCTGTAATGATTCATTACGAGTGTTGGCTGCATGGCAACCAGCCTGATATCGCAAGATTGACGAGTTTTATTTGCCGAAAGTGAACTACCATGTCGAGAAGCACCAATCATTTAGCATTTTTACTTGGCGTAATAAAAAACCTGCCCTTTGCGGCTAATTGAAGTAAGACAATGCACACGAGTGGTCGATAATTTGAACAAATGGCACTGGGCCAGGAATTTTTGCCACACGGCTTATGAGAAATTCTTGACGTGCTGTTCCTGGGGCCAGCATAAATCGATACAGTGTGTTGGTATTCATTTACTGCAAGAAATGCTAGCCATATAGCTATTGTTGCGCCAGCTTCTAAACCCATTTCTACATTGTTATGCTCCGCAGATGGCTCTGTGTGCAGAAACAATTGCTTCCATATTTCTCTTTGTCTATCCAACAAATAAATTAGTTCCAGTTCGAATTGGCAGCAATTGTTTACAATTTGATTAAAATAGTTTTAGTATATACTAATGTCAAACTTGTTAATTAGGAAATCATGCATAACCTGTGATAAATTGAATTAAATGTTCCGGTTCAATTAAAAATTTGTATTATTGCGATACATATATGTTGCTGTTCTTCTATGCAGGAAATTCATGAAATGTTCCTTTTGTTCTTTTACAAGCTATTGCAATATCTGATATAATTAAATATTTTTTAATGTTGAAACCAATTTAATGATTTTTTTGGTCGTATCTTGTAATTGCTCTGTTATAATTTTGACGTTGGTTTATTGATTTCAAGTTCTCCACGGAGACAATGGACAATATGCCAGTTTTCGACGACCCGACTATGCAAAAGAATCGTATTTGCAAAGATCAGATAACCTGGAGCAACAAATAGATGGAGTTTCCCCTGGCAAGAATTTCCAAAACGTAAGTTGAATTTCTGTTTCAATAATCGTTAATAATACGTTCGCCATTATACATCATTTGGTTCCCTTCGACATTTATTCCAATAACACCATTTTCAACATTTTGAATTAGAGTTATAGTCCGGCCAGAAGGTCGCCTGAAAATAAATTGTTTGATTTACCTTCTATTCCTTCTATTATATACAAAATATATGAACAATGAATTTTCGTATAATCACTTTAATTAATTAAATGAAGTATATTTACTGCAACAACGACAAATGAAATACACATAACCCTTGCAATTTTGCTTCATCAAATAACCCAATAAATTAGCTTCATCTTTAAAGTCCAAACGGGAAAACGTTGTTCCATTATAAGTACAGTTTTAAATCCTCTATATATCTTTCATGATGTTAATTATACTATAAATCTTGCAATGCATATACAAAAGTGCAGAGTGCATCACTCGTGTTAATTAATTGTGTTGCTTTATTTCGCTGTTTTCATTAAATGTACATACACCTTCAACAATTTCATCCCCAAATATCATCCATGTACATACGTAATACCTACCACCTGAACGCTTTTGTGAGAGCTGTTGTCCAATGTGGTCTTCGTATTATACTGTACTGAGAGTTTCAATTATTTAATTCCACGTAGGTACTGCAATTGCATTACCAGTATAGCATGAAAAATCACCATGTAGATTGTAGGCTGAAATTATAATGCATGTTTTCAACACATTCGCGGAGTGAAATCTGTGCTGAAACATTTTCACAAAGTAACTGATAATATTTCCATTTGTGGAAGTGTCTTTATCGTCACAATCTACGAGATCAATATGATGCAGATAAATGTAGCTGAGAAGAATGTTACTGCATTCTGGGAGAAGCATTGTAGAACTACTAGGTTACTAATGTCTATGAGCCCATTTCCATGAGCAGACTTTCCTGTAGGAATATGATGTTGCCATTAGCAACAGTAGTTGTGACGTCACACAATGTCCAGCTTGCACTCTGCCCAATCTTGCATGCTGGACATTGTGTGATCTCACAACTGCTGTTGCTAATGGTTACATCACATTCCTACAGGAAAGTCTGTTCATGGAAATGGCCTCATAGAGATGGATCTTTGGGAAACCATGTTTTGTAGTCTATTGTTTGATATATGCAAATGAAAGTATTTTCTTTGAAATGTTATTTGAGCTAGAATATTGATGAAGTAGCTAGCATGTGTGTACCCTAGCTGCTAGGGTGCTGAACAAAGCAGTAGTAGCAGCGCCCTCTATTCAGAGCCAGTTCACGTGGCATACATTTTGAACACTGTTTTATATCCATTTCATGTACGAGCTGTATAGGTACTGTACAGCATATAAGTGATAACTTTCATTTGTGATCTGTATTGTTGCAGTTATCATTTCATCCATCACCATCCGTTCATTATTTGCCGTTGTATAGCATCGCAGTAATCGCAATTTCTTATTAAGCCTCTGCGAGTAATCCGCATATGAGGTCGGCCATCTTTAGGCAATCGATATAAGCTTCTCTCGTATTGCAGTCCGCCATCTGATTGAAATTAAATGAGCAATACATGGAAATGCACTTTATTGAAATGAGTGTAAACAAATACATGTACATTTCACTGGAAAACTGTTCAGTTTATTAGATGCGAAAAAAGAGCACATATAAACTTAATTTGAAAATATGTTAAGCCAAGTAAATTATGTTTAAGAGCTGTCCTTTCGGTTCGACGTTTAGTAAATGGTATAACGTCATCATATTCACTTCCAAATTACTAAAACTATCAAACACTATAGACAAAAGAAACGGAAAAACGTTAGTAGCAATTGGTAAAAACTGTGATAGTCTGTTTGCACAAGAAGAATGCAGGTATACTCTGCAGAAAATGTTTTTAGAATAGAAAAATCAGCTGTAGTTTATTGTCAAAGACTTGGCAGAGTATATTTGAAAAATTGAGTAGACAAGAGAATTGGAATTTCATGGAACATGTAGTGGATCTTTATCAAAACTGTTCATTTTTAAAACATGTCAAGGCAAGTCTTTGTAAAAGAACGAAGATTGGCATTTTTTGTGATCGAGTGGCATCAAATATTAAGTAAAAACTAAAGCTGATTTGGTCCAATGCAAGTTCCATAAATATTTAACAATTTGCGTTTTAATTTTTAAAATAGAACAAGGGTACGTCAGTTTTTAATAAATTACCTTTAGTAAATTTCAAATATCATGTGACCCACAAATAGAACGTCAAATTCTTTATTAATCATTCACAAGTTTTAAGCAATGATTGTTAAAGTAGAAGTTTTGGAGGTCTAAATTGGGTAGGGCCTAAGGTTCAAGTTGCTTAATGAACTCGTGACCCATTGTAATGTACGTACCTGTTATGAAAATACATTGCAATATACGTATATTTCTAATGTGTAACACTATTTACTTTGCTTTATATCTACAGAACGTGTCAGATTTAGGAACTTGGCATATTCCATTTCATCGTCCTACAATTATAGAATCAGGTATAAATATTGAAATGCTACTCTAAAAGATGGAACCTGACTGCATCTGTCAATCAATACATGGCACTGATGGTCCCATTAAATTGCAGTCCGGTTCCACCTTATCGTACATTAGTTTTACAATAAAATACTGGTTTATTGTCTCTCATATATAAGAACAGAAACAGTTTAGTTTCCCCAACATCCACAAGTGTCCTGGCTTGTTTCATGGGTTTTTCCGTGTGGTGGTGCTGTGGTCAGAACATGCCTTTTAGCATTGCTTTTAGTGCTATGCGACCATTGCGGTGCTGCGTTGCTATAGCAACAAGTGCATGCGCCACCAAACGACAGGAAACTTGTGGATACTGTTGCATATTCTGCACTCATGATGTTACACTTTGGTTAAGGGGGCAATGTAGGCTTGGAAAATAAATATGATAGATAATTATTTAATTATTACCAATTATTTACAATAATAATCATAAAACAATTAAAAATTTGTTTGATTTAGGGAAAATTTTGTTTGATTTTATGACTAGGTGTAACAGCTCTATTTTAGGATGGTTCTTAAATTATGCTAATTTATGTCTGACCTAGACAATACATGTGCATCGCCGTCCTCGTGTCACATTGTACCCGGGGACATGTATCGAACTTTGTGTCAAGGCCAACTTGATCAGCAACAACTCGTTTATACAACTGGATACAGCAGTGCCCAAAGCGAAAGTGGACGCAGTGACAACGGTCCAATGTACTCTACAGAATCTACAGTCGAACTGAGAGAATGTCGCCCTGGTAAGCTTTGCTTCATTAGCATATAAATTGTCAGTTGCACGGATATATATACATAGCATGCTTGCATGATTTTGTACATATTCCGCATGGATTATTTTACTAACCGTGAATCAAATCCTACATCAGCAATCTCGAGTTCATTCGTCTTGCGTACATTTTGGCAACAAGTAGCTCTACTGCTCGTATTATGCTGCCAGCACATATCTATCTATCAATTGAGACCGGCAAAGCATATCAAAGTTTCCAACCCAATTTCCGCATTAATAATGCGAAAACATGTTGACTAGTAAAACGTGAAAGTTTTCGCGTGAAATAGCACATTTCCGGGTGACACCTCTGCAATTCATGCTGACATTCTTTGACAACTGATGCTGGTTGGACAGAAATAATTCTGCATTTTGCACGTACGCGAGATGAAGTCCTGGCAATTAGGCTCGGAAGTTAATATATTCGAGATATTTATCGAGCCAGTGTACATTTTGACAGTGAAATTAAAGCAAGATCTATACAGAAACTAGTATCAGAACATTTGTCTGCAGTCACTAAGGCTACGGCTTTCCTGCTGGGTCGCTTTTTGGGCAAGCTTCACTGCAATGATTAAACGTCAACTTCGCAGAAACTTCACTCATACACATTTAAAAATTGCAATAAAAGGGACAGTCAAGCCATAAATGAGAACCAATTCCCGATGGTTAACGAGTAATTAAATGAAAACCCCATACTACCCTATTAATAGTTCATTCAATAACTTTTGCCAATAAATTGATTCAAAATGTCGCATTTTCAGAATGTTAAGAGTTTATCAGTACTATTTATTATCTCACTTTTTATCTGTTTTCTGCTCAACCCCCTTCACCTACACACACACACACACACACAATGAAATCTGGGATTTGGTGTCTCGTAGTTTTGCAGGGTTTGTTAAGCCTGGATGCATAAGACTCTGCAAATAAGTTGGCAGTATATTTATGACTGAAATATATTCGCTGATATTGTTATGCGAATTGATTGGCGCGTTGATAACAGTGACTATGCGAAATCTAGAATGAATGGAGCCAGGCCAATAACGACACAAGGGAATCGTTAACATGCGAGAAAACTGACCTTCTTCCTCTGGAAAGGATAGCTGGTTGATAACAATGCATGAATTTCAATTTGTTAGTGGATGCACTTCAAGTTCAGCTTGCCTGTATGTCATGTTTTCAGAAGAGATTATGATGGCCACAGATTCAACAATGCGTTTGCCAACTGCTATTTAGTTGAAACTATAGGTAACAAAGACCAAAAGGAAGTTCTAAATGACGTGAAATCAAGCATTGTGAATAATGTATGGTCTGCTTTAATTAATTTGCCGCATTTTATGGCAATAACTGAAGCTCTATATATGGATTGCAAATGAAGTTCGTTGAATAGATCTTCACAAGAAAAATAGTATTAACCACATCTTTGCCCAATAGTTGTGAAGTGATTTAGGAACTAAACTTTCATTATGTACTGCATAATTATAGCTGTATTAAAAGTTAGAACAGATATCTTTTATATTATCTAGTCCACTAATGATTTCAATTGCATTATCCAACTCAAACCTGCATAGTTCAACAAAAGTTGTTTAGTCAAACTGTCCATTGATCGATATAAGGACATTTCTGCAAAAACATGTTATTCCAAAGTCTTACATCTGATATTGGTTGCATGATTCGTGAATTGTCCCTGTTAAATTCCAACTGATCCATTACATTTCCTAAAATTAATCTGTCTTAGCTGTGCTAGCAATCCCTGTTCTTATGTTCATGTATAATTTTGTCACAAAGTATCAATACCTAATGTTGGATTTGTTGTGGGACAATGAGTTTGTCATACATCATTTGTGCAATATTGGGGTTCCTGAGGTCTCGGTGACAAAAGAAGTTACTCAGTTGCTGTCTAGTTTTACCTATACTCGCCATCCTCATTCGGTCTTTGTTTACCACCATTGATTGCCTCTCTGCACTAATACAAGATTAAAGTTGGGCTAGAACAATCTTTCGGCACTGCAATCCGCATCCCAATGGATGACGAGGTAAATGATAACTGTCGATGCAGGTTTGAGTTGTTGAATTTGAAGAGGGTGCACATACTCCGAAATTAATTGCAATATGAAATAATATAGTATTTACCGATTTCACAATCGAAATGAGTGGATATTTTGTTAGAAAAAATGAAATACAAAACGTGCAGAGTTGATGGCATAATATACCACTGTAGATACTTTCGTTGAAGTGGTTCTTGGTGAAAGCGATTCTGGAGTTGACAGGAAAATTAATCAAAGTTGTGTGCTCTTTGGATAAAAAGCTGAGGAAACGGTTTTGGAAGTTTGAGCATGGCTCGTGTGCGCATCTTACATGGTCTTGTTGAAGAGCCCATTTGGCCTGGTCATAACAGAGATGAGTTACTCGTCCATCATTTCTATTCACAGTGCCTGATCTCATCTACCACGCGACGGACTCCAGCTCCTCGGCCGAGTCTTCTTCTCCTGACGATGAGCGAAGAGTATTTCTTGTAGCCCGGGGAGGACTTCATAGGGAACAATATTGTGGTGCCCATGTACGACACGACGCCTTTCACGATGTCAGGTGATCATCATTCATTATTATACTAGAATTTTGGATAATCACCGGGTTATTCATTTGCGAATTTTTGAGCACCCCTAGTGTCGTATCTTGGTTCCTGGTATAGCTAATTGCACTTTCTGCGAAAATTCTAAGCATATTGTTGTTTTATAAAAAATCGGGTTTAACTAATGTTGGCTGTTACAAAGCATATATCTAGAGGAAAAATTAAAAGCCTTCATGTAGAGCGAAATTTCCTCATTAGGCGGAAACGTTTTCTTAGAAACCAGATGTTATAAGCAATTACATATTTGACAGACGTTTCTGCCACATTTAGCATTTTAATTTCATTATCTGTCACAAGCTGGCATTGTCTGGATTATGCAATTTAAGATTTTTGCCTTTTTCGCTCATGCAGGTGACGTTCTTGCACTTTTGCACTCGTCAAACAAATCCCATATGAACAATATTGCGTAATGTTGTGAGCATTTCGTAAAAATATGATGAAAGAGAATTTTGCATGCTCACGGGGTAAAAGATCCGATATGAAATTGTACAACATTTTGCACCATTTTTTCACAACATAATAATGAAAGCACTAGGAGGTGCAAATTCAAAATATGACAATGGGAAAGTGGAAAGATTTATTGTGTTGCTATACAGGGTTAGCTTTATAACGAATCAAGAAAATATGGTTAAATGTTAGCTAATTTGTATTGTTAAGACTTATTTATATAGCATAGTGCAACATTGGTTTGTCTTTCGTAAAACTTTAAAATAAATTGGTGTACATTATTTTAGATTATACGTGAAAAAATATGTTGCCTGCAACAGTTAAAAGCGCACTACCCGGTATAAAAGCATAATCGTTTCGGCAACGTTTATTAATGCGCTGCCAAGGAAACAAAATGTTTACGTGAGAGAAAAGTATAGTGCTTGCATGAGATGGATCAGGTTTGGGCGGTCGTGAATTTGCGAAATGGCCACACTCCCAAAATTTTCAGCTCGGGTTAGCATAATAAACGAGATCGCATTTCTCGCTACTGTTAGCGATAGCGAGTGCTCATAAATACTTTAAATTATGTTACTGAATATAACAAAAGAACGTTGTCAGCAAACTTTTGCATTCTAGTTCTGCAAAAAACAGATTTGCGTGGATAGGTGTTCAAAGATACATTGTTTGTATATATACCCTACATTTTGTACTATATTTGAGTTTTTATTTTGTCGAGCACTAAACAAAATACTTAACCAAGTGTTTAACTCCATCTCCATCGCTCCTTTGCAATGGTTTTCACACAATTACTATTTATTAAAGTTCGCCATTAGTAAAAGCAGAAAATGAACTGGTTTCAGTTTTGCTGCATTTGCAACAACTGACCATGTATGAACATGCAGTGCACAGACTGCTGAACCTCTGTTGACTTGGATTATCATGTCAACACAACCATTGCTGACATTGAGGTGGTTTATGGAGAGAAAATAATCCCTGACGAGTCTTCAAATGACAGGTGCAGTAACGATGTGGTTGGTGGCAACGTCATAATCTAATGCATTTCATTTGACATTCAATTGAGTAGGATATATTGTGGAAACAGGAATGAAACAAAGTGTCATATCTTAAGAATTGAATAGTTAGGAGGAGCAGCCATAGCACAAAGAGGGCCCCACTCCTATACTATTTCCACCCAACCATTCAACTATATAGTGCTATATTGAATTTGAGAGGATTAAGCAGTAATGCTTGAACATGTATTTGCATATGTGCAGCATTCTTACAAAATATTTTGTCTGCTAAATAACAACTAGACAAAATTTTATGATTTCTAAATTAGAAATGAAATAACCAAATGCGAGACCACAGCTTTGTTCTCTATGCTTAAATTACATGTGACACATCTCTTAGAATTAGTTGAACAGAACATTCCTTTTATTTTTATTCATGCCATTTTCAATCCCAATAATCTTGCCCTAGGGCTCATAATTTTAGTAAATTTATATAGGTACATGGCTTTCAAGATTTGTAGAGCACAACGTTTTCCATTTTCAGCATTTATACTGTCTCAGGTGAATACTATAGCTGTTTACGGTGAAATTCCAATATCGTTATATACCCATCGGGTCATGTTTAATAACTCCCACGGAATGTATGTATAGCCTGTTACATCAGATTGCGATGTTGACCTGAAGACATTTTAAATGCGGCAGACATATGGATCTACAAAGACATGCAGTTTTTATGTTCGCTTCGCTGATGAGATTATTTTAAGAACGGTGCGCGTGCGCAATTTGAGTAATGCACTTGCACATGCATATTTACTGAACTTTGCTACTCATACCTCCATATTTAATGATTATTGTAGACGTCTTTGCCATTGCGAATGAAAGGTAGTTTAACAACAGTATACCGAAAGTGCTGCAATGTTTAATAGAGAAATTGCATATGGGTAACATATGCATAGATAAGCAAGCGGTATCTGGAGGAGAAATTGCACAAACTCGATTGATTATATTTGCACATTCTTCTCCTTTTCTTTACTGTTTGCTTTCACTTGGATGTCATTTCTGTAATGAACAGCAACGAATCGATTTTGAGGCGAAACGAGGTCGCTGTGCATGCACATTTGGCCCGGTTTGTGCACCAGCTCATATAATCACGTTTTTAAATGCGAAAAACCCTTTTTTTCCATGATTAGACACAACGTATAGGGAAGCCGAAAATTAGTGAAAGGGAAATTGTCCTTGTTAGAAATAGGTGGAAGAATTTGCAGTCATTATACTCTTCATATACACTGTTTATTCACGCTGTTTTTGTCTTCAGCAAGGCGTTAATTGAAAATTACCGAAGTGAGGGACTCGTTTATGAGGTTAGGATTTAATTATCACCAAGTGGTGTCATGGTGATGATGATCAGACGTTTCCCACAGCGGTGATAAGTTAGTTTTTTGTGTACTCTAGCTGGATCTCAGGATCTCAAAACCATACAGTGTAATTAATGTGTGTGCATTTTCAAGTTATGTAGTTAGTATGTTCAATACAAGCTATGCTAGACCAATATATTTGTTTAAATAATTGCATGTTTTTTACACTGTTATATCATTATATATTTTTTCAACTTTTAAATGTTTTATTTTCCGATATTTATATCCGATAAGCTTATTATGAGTGTTCTCTCATTCGTTGGCAGTCCATATCTTGGAGGCTTACTGGAAAAACCTCGCATCAAAAGTAGCACTAATTAGGCTATTATAATATTTAATAGACCTGCTTTCCTAAGGAACTATAATAAATATTCTTAATGCTTAGGGCTATGCCAGCAGGATTTCGTTGCCAGGTGAACATGCATGAACCATAATTCCGTTTGAGTGTCATTTGGCAAAAACTGGTATGCTGCATAAATGTTGCATCTCCGCCAGTTTTAAAGATATGCGAGTAGACTGCATATCCAAGCAAAGATACAAAATACCTGCTGGTCATGCAGCAGGTATATTGTATCCTTGATCCAAGTATCGAGCTCCACATGGCTCTAATTTCAGTAGGTATTTATATGAAATGGCATAATTTGCCACTAGAAATATGAAGGTGAGATGAAACTGCAATATTAATGAGTGTATCTGACCAAGCTAACATTCATTTAACTGTTTATCTTTTGGAAGATTAGCTACTGGTTCCTAAAGAGCTATTGCATTGCAATTGTTGTTTCCAAAAGAACTTGACCTCTCAAAGTTTGTGTGCAGTGTTGGTAAAGTTGAGCATAGACTCATTTGTAAAACTTAAACTCGAAGGCAGGCAATCTTGATATTGAAAAATTGCTGTAGTTTGCAGTTTTAAGTTTGCACAGTTGGTTTAATGGTAGGGGTTAGTTAAAAGAACCGTGTCATCTGGATTATTATACATATATGTAAGTGGAGCCACAAATTTCCAGACTTGTGCTCGGAATGGGTCTATACTTAATCACAAGTTCGTAATAAATCTAGAATTGCTATAGGCATAGTTGTTGGACATAAATCCGTTTATTGCTGTGCCTGGAAATAGAAAACCACGTAAAGTCTTTTAATGTTTTGATCGGATAGGAAGCTGAGAAGCAGAGTTTTCGCATAGGGAGCGAGGAACTAGGAGTCATAAATAACGAGCAAATGCACACATGCAGCTGCCTAACCTGGTCGATTCAACCTATACGTAAGAGGGAACATGGCAGTGTGAATGGGTCCGAATGACCTGCGAGCAATGCGATTTGAAAGGAAAAGGTTATACTGCACGAATTGGAGTCTTGGGAGGGAATATATGTATATACACACATACATAGTGGCATTGGTAGGGTGAAGGAGAGAAAGTTGAGAAACCTTTTCGCACTGAAACTCATGTTTCCCTGTGGCTATATGTGCTGCGAGGAAACGCTGAATTCACGATAACGGATTGATGTATGCGAACGCTTTCAGACGCCCTATACATATGCTATGCACGCACCTATATATGGAATACTAACGTTAGCAATAGTGGAGGGCATAAATTCGTCCCCCGTGAGCTCTTTCTAGTACCTCTACAAACCCCAAGATTGTGCCGTAAGGGTACAACCATAAATGACGTCCCATTATTTTTTCTTATATTCGGAAGTATGTGCGTGATGGAATGCAAGTTAAAGCTTTTCCCTTAAAATATACACATGCAAACGTATTTTTTTGTCCCTAATACATTTTATGTGATTATCATTGTATATGTATCTGTATTAAAAAACCATTATAATATTATATATTTTTTTAAATATTGGTCCATTACTGTAGTGGTACCGCAGATCTGTGGGAGCAACAGCTCTTCTTATATATCGTATGTTCACACAGAAATTTTGTGAAGTTATAAATGATTCATCTGAAAATAAGTGGGTCTGCAGTTATACTGCTGTGAGTGTTGTCTGAGAATGTTAAAACCCCTTTTTTGATCCGCCTTTTATCTCCATCATCTCCTACCATATACATCATCGTATTGAAAAGAGCAATATTGTAAAAGTTTAAATGAAAATTAATTTATGTTATAGGGCCGAAATCGGTTTTTGAGCAAGTCAAACTTTACCATACATAACATGTAAGCTATAGGAGGCACTATACTAAAATTGTATTAACGATTACTGTGGTTTCAAAGAAAGATTGAGCCAGGAGGGCGGAATCATGTCTGGGCCGACCCATTTCAAAGGGGTGCACGGTTACAGCAAGGAGTTGGAAGGTGTGCAGGTGATGACGACTGGTCATGTCAACCATGCACCCCTTTGAAATGGGTTGGCCCAGACTTGACTCCGCCCTCCTGGCTCAATCTTTCTTTGAAACCACAGTACAACATTGAAAGTCGATAAACACAGATCATTTCAGGAGTCCATTTAGCATGTTTAATACTGCATGGTTTTACAAAAATACTAAAAGCAACTATGAGAGCTGTACGCCTACGTGAGTGAGTGCCATACATGTAATTCCTATCCCAGTGGCACATGGCCTGCCCTTAAATGCACACTGCATTATAGAAAATGTTACAAGAAATCTAGACTTTTTAGTTTTCCGATTTTGATGATCATTCGGTATCAATAAGCTAATGGGCCTAGTAGTAAATTATTGTCAATCACGTGGAATAATAAAGAGGCAGCAGACACCCCACCCATGGGCGTTATCAAAAATCTAAATTTCAGCAGCTAATATTCGTCAGGCTCAAAAATTAAAAATGATGTTCGCTTTATGTAAATGCTTTCCATGAAAGGTGTTGATTTCATGGTAGGTTATATATGCAGCGTTAAAAATCATGTATATAGTTATTGGCTGCGTTCCATGTTCCATCTTCCACCAAAATCTTGAATTCCAGAATTTTTGGATTACAGCCATGGAACCATTACCAAAGGTTCTCAATGATCCGAGCTGCCAAACCAGTTTATAACAATGCCTAAACAACTACTGCATATATGCTTCTATAGAAGCTATATGCTTTTTTAGAATTATAAGTGTAATCTGATTTTTACAATCATAATTTTGGTTGAATATTGCATATGCTGCCATTATACCAATTGGAACACCCATTCGTATTCCTTGCTGATGCTTATGTACGTATTTTGGAGTGCTTTGTCTTTTAAATGACACTGCAAAAGGTTCTTCAACCTACTTTCCAAATTGGTATTTGTTTCCATCTGCACGTGAATGAGATCAGGTTTGCTTTCATGCTTTGTATAGTCGGTCATCAATTGAGATGCAGGATTGTGATTATGCATTGCAGCATTGGCTTCAGTGCAATGTTTGTATGGCACGCCTGGTGTGCAGCTTTGCTGTAGATTAATATCACTAAGAGAAATATAAGCTAAAACATTATATAAAACTAAACTTGCATGAGCCTGAAAATTAGAAAGTATGTGAGTATGAGGCATTCATGTATCAATGTTTTGAATTTCCTAACCCCACTCTAAAATCACTCAGATACGCACTGTACTGGTGTATGCTGCAATTTCAAGCAGGTCATGTTAGCCCCACAGGCGCATGTAGCCAACTGCTAAATTTTTAAACTTGCACATTAGTGGGGGGAGGTAGAGATAGAGAGAAAGATCGAGGTTCAAAAATATTTTATAAACTAACTTGCTACTTGCATGCATCATGCCCCATCTGCCCTTTCTGACAACAATTTTTATATTCATTAGGCTGTCATCCACTGAATCCAAACTGATGGAAACGTGTTTCACTCATGTCGAGCACCTGACGTCTCCACCTCTCTATTCAGACGGTAATGAGATGTCGGAGGCTGAATGCGACAGAGAAGAGCTAGTTAATTTTAATACCGGTACGCATTTGCAACGTGCACAATTTTACAATGTTTCAATTTTATGAAAAAATAATACAGCTGTTTTTGGAGCTTTTTTTCCAAACCCTGCTGATAACAATTAATAAACAAGTCAAATTTCATTTTAAACAATTTAAATATTTTTAAAGTGGACAATAATTTGTTACTATAACACAATTTTCATTTGGTTTAGATAGCTTTCTTATTACATAATGAAAATTGTAACGGCCGGGAACTGTTACTTCGTTTTTCCACCACGAAATTGTTTTAATCGATTAAGTCATTGGGAGCTAATCATTGAGATACCATTGGTTGAAGCCCCACCCACCAGTTTCCATCACATTATGCCAGGTGGATGAAAAAATGGGCTGCATGAAATAATTTTCATAATAATCAAAATATTGGAGAATTATTTTTACAGACAAATTAGGAAGTAAATACTTGCGCTTTACAATAAATTTGTTGGATTTACAGGGAGACCCTTAATTATTTCACGTTCAACTAATCTCTAGCTTTGCGACCGTTTACAACAGGAGGCCAGTTCCAATTGGAAGGTTGTTGAACAAGTTGAAATACATATAGGGAAAAGTTCCGCAATTTTCCGGATATAATCTTAGCGTCCAGCAATTTTTAATCACTACACGTTATTTAAAAAGAATTATAACTTTACTTGAAAACACCAGTTTTGGTGGTTGTCTAAGCAGAAGTAATGTTTTAGCTTAAAAATGTGCAGATTGTGTGCGTAAGATTTGCATAATAAAAGGTCAGTCAAGTGTGTTTTGATAAAGTATAGTCTTAATTGCTATTTCAATAAGATAGTACGTGTTACCCTAAAGTTAGTTAGTTTTACGTTCTAAAACTTGTGTGTAATTGCAGTTGACGAATTTTATGCTAGATGCTCCCTTAATTGAATATGCCTATTTGGCCTATCAGATTCTCTGGTACGGTAATTGCTGGCACACGTCCAATAAATCTGTGTTCAATTAACAGAGAAGACATAGCAATCTCAGTGTGAATGGTCCCAGTTGGAGATATCTTCACATTTGCTTTTTATTAATTAATTGCTGTTCTCAAGGCATATCATTGATTAAACTGGGAGTTGTGTCGTCAGAACACATAAATAATAAATGGTGCAAATTATGCTAGAGGTGTGAGTTTTAAACCTGAACACGAGGCACGTTTTCATGAGCCAAATAAAAACATTGTGTATTGCCAAGTACGTAGGCTATTGGGTAGTTATTAGCCATATTTCCAATGCGCGTATTTCCAATAAATAAAGTTATTGAGTTTTTTGTCGAGCCTTATGAAATACTGCGAGAAAAAATAAAAGTGGCTGTCAGAGCAATGGTCCCCTGCATGTTCCATAAAATTCCCGGACCTCTCTATCTGTTCAACTTGGCAGTGCATTTGAAAAATCTGCTGGCACAAGCAACTTCTCATTCTTAACCCATTGGTTACAATTTATTGGGCAATTGTTTGAAAAACCCCAGCGAATTTTCTCATTTCAAAATTGAAGCGAATTTCAGTTGAGTTTTCAACTTTCCACCAAATGTGGGATATGATGGCCCTTAAACTGATGTTACTCCAAACATGCAGCGTGCTCCGAATGATGTACAAAGTTTTGACAGAATCTGAATATACTTGTTGTATAGCACAGTGTATCAGTACCACTACAAATTTCATAGTTTGTTAAATAATTGTAGTGGTTACATATTTTTACTGCTGCACGCAATGTTCCAAATGAAAGCATAATGCCTACTTGGTATGTTTGCTTAATTTAGACATGCAGTAACCGTGCAACAGTGCTGCATCTGGAATGTTTGGCAACTTTAGCTGTATGGAGGGTGACATGTTCCTTGGTTGTGCTTGCAGCAGTGAAAATGTGCAACCTTTGCAACCAAAATTTCTGAAGGAGAAGGGATCATCACTAGGTCAAAGAGCCCATGTGGTTTTGACAAATTGCTTGCTCTTTTCCACATTTGTTCATCATTTGATTCTTTTGCCCTTGCACTGGCTCAACTGCTTCTGTTCACGTTGTGTTCCATTACGCTTAATGCATACATTTGCTCTGTGATTGTGTGCTACATGCGAAGTGACATCTACTGTATCCCCTAGTGATGCACACAGATGTCACAGTCGTCGAGCTACAAGATAGAGAAGTGATTATTTAATATTACGTATGTTGTGTAGCAGAGGCAAGAAAGTTATACGCGATTCGTGTCGCTTCTGATATAGAGTATACCAATTTAAACAGTTGAATTGTATTTTGTTGCACATCTTTCCTCAATTACCATACGGGTTCCTATGACAATGTAATTACGGATACATCTTTAGCATTTTTTGAACTGTGATATATATATATATATATACCTATATATATCATGAACAGAATATACATAGTTATCAATGCACGTATGCAATTACAATTTTATGAAGCATATACATCTTAACGATAGGGACTAATGAGGGATCTGATTGTGATATTACATTTCACTATACATGCTGTCATTATAATTTGAGATGCAACGAAATTCGAGATCGTTCCAGCAACAAAACAAATTAGACCTGACAACATTCTTGGAAGATGGGCGAGTGCAAGATGACTGCCCAGTAAAAAAACGTCATGCACAACTGTGCATAGCATGCAGGATTTTCCACGCAGGATTGTGCATGTTGATATGC
>JAQFZQ010001592.1:0-18460 GCA_034696005.1 Glomeris marginata | reverse complement strand
TCTGTGGTTCTATTCGAATTTGCCGCATCACAGTGACGTCAGAGGTAAAGATGGCGGCCTAAACATTCCATCGTTCCATTCGCGCATATGGACAGGTTCCAAACTCGGCTCGGAGCTCCTGTCACAGTTTATAACTCCTTGATCACCTGCTTGTCTGCCAAATCCAAATTACGTAATTTATGAATGACCCCCCCCCCCCAACCCCCCCGTAATTTTGCCATCATTAAAAAATGACGTGAAAGGATTAGCTGTTGCATATGTGAATATATTTTATTTGCTAGTCATCATTTTTTAAAGTTTTTGAATTTACCGCCTCCATAATGTGGATGCTAATCGATATTTCATCGATTTATCGGCGGCGACGCTATTGATCTCGGGATTTCTCGCAAAGCGCGAGAGGCGAGAGCACATCGGAAACCAAGATGGCGGATCCTGCATGGGGTACATGTGGATTCGTGCGCTATCACTGCCCGATTTTGGTTTTGTTTTCAACTATTATTAATCAAAATGACGTTGTGTTTATTTTACAGACGAAGGGGGTGCGGAAGCGAAAGCTTTTGCCGCTAGAAACTTGGGTGCAGGCAGCAAATGGGACGGAGAAGACGAAGACGATGACGTCATAGTGCGTTGGCATTACACCCGATTAGGCCTATTTCTATTCGCAGACATCTGTTCAAACCGCTTTCCATCTTGTACTTGTAGGAGAGCTGGGAGGATTTCGATGAAGAAAAACCTGAAGATCAATCTGGCGAAAAATCAGCAGTTACCGGGTCTACGGAAAGTAAGTGCCATATTTTTTTCTGTAGTGCAAAATGCGCAACAAGTTCATTTTTAAAAATTTATAATCTTATAGCGAAGCCGGCGACGAAAAAGAAAAGGAATTTAAAGGACATAATTGCTGAAAAGGAGGAAAAGAAGCGGAAGGAATTTGAAGAGAAAAGACAAAAGGTTTGTAAACTTATTTTGAACAAGTAGCATACTGTAATGACATTTAAATGCAGAGTTGTATAAATTAAACCAGCCAAATGTTTGGCAAAAATTGAACCAACAAGCGAAATAAACACACAGTACATTGCATTGAAAATCCACTTTTATGATAAGATACTGGAGATGTAATTATATTTCAGCAATGAATATTTGTGGAACCTGTTTGAACCGTTTTAGGAATTGACCGAAATAGAGAATATGAGTCCAGAAGATGCCTTTGCTGAGAAACTCAGGCGGCAAAAGTTGCAGGAGGATGCAGACTTGCAGTTAGCAAAAGAAGCCTTTGGTGAGTGCATTTTAAAATTCACATAGTGATTACTTCATCCGTAGTCAGTCATTGTAACAAAAAATAGATGCAGGTCTGAAAAATGATGTTGATTCTGGTGCTTTCGAATCCATGAACCCATCCAATAAAGAAGAATTTGATAATTACCGGCGATTACTAGTTGATATAGTTAACAAACATGAGGTGAGAGTGTTTTGTTGTGTGAAAATGTTAGAAATTGTCACAGACTGATTTTGATTCTTTCGCGTAGAAATCTGGATTCTATTTATCATTTCTAGAAGATTTATTTAGGGATCTATGTCTAAACAGTAAGTCTATATGTTGTTAAATGGGTTGAAAGACATTTGAAAAATGAGGGTATTTTATTTAAGTGGATGCTGATGATGTCAAAAAATTATCAAGTGCTCTGAATGCCCTGGGCAATGAAAAAGTAAAAGCCGCAAAGGTGAGAGTTTGGGTATATCCGCAATTAAATTAGTATAGGGTTTTTAATGTTCCCTTTTTTCTTATAGCAGGTTGCCAAAGGAGGCAAAAAGAAGAGTAAAAAGGCAACGCTTGTTGTAGGTAGACCTGGCGATTTTGTGTACGATGAATTTCAAGGCGGGGATGAATATGACGATTTTATGTAGCAACAATTAACTTTCCTACGCATTGGTTGGCAAAAATTGGGGAAATATGATGTGTGCATGTACATAAAATTTGCTCACAAATTTCGTACGCTTTAATTGGAACAGCTGTTGAAACAAGTTATTAAACACAAATGTTTGGAATAATGTTACGTGGTGATCAATTTTCATTTTGTTAACTTTTTGAAAGTTTGCAAGAATGTGGTCAAAGTGGTAGGGGACCATGCACAAACCTCGTGTCCAACTTTTATAGACATTTTTGTACCCATACCCCCACTTCTGCGTCCCAGTGAAGCAAATGTAATACAAAAACTCCCCCCCCCCCCCTTTATTAAAAAATAAAATTCATATTGAAAAAGACAAATTATATAAAAAAATAAATATATATTTTTCAATTAAAGTTATGAAACAGGCCATATATTATAAATATTATTTCAGTGTAGATGGGAAGTAATATTAGTCTGTTATGCTGCTTAAAAAAAATTGGACTTGCAGGAAAAGGGGGACCAAGGGATTCATGTGTATGGAACAGGAGGTAATGGGACAGTGCTAAACATCTTGTTTAGATTTGTAACAAGTTCTTAAAAGTATTTTTTTTTTTACAAAATAGTGGCAAAAAACAAAAATTAAGTGAGTCAATTGCATCCTTTGTTTGCTGCCACTGCCTCACAGGGGGAAGGGGTGATTATAGCAGGAGCCACATGTACTACGTTTACATGACGTCGACGGTAAGCATGTATTCCAAATTGTGACCCCGCAGGGGGAAAAGCGAACCTTGGACGACCGATATTTGTCCAAGTTCCGCTGTGTCCTTGCAGGTTCACAAATGACGTCATGACGTAATACTTCGACTGCGACACGACCATGTAAACGTAGTAATGGTGTCCAAACATTTCCAGGATGCAAGTGGCCCGCTTTTTGCCACTATTTTGTAAAAATCTAAACAAGATGTTCGGCAGCAGAATATTTGTTTTTGGTTCTTCTTTAGTCCGCTAGAGGGCAGTTTTCAGACGCTATGATTGGCTGACACGGAACATAAAAAAGTCCCGCGCTACAGGTGGATTTACACTGTGGCAATTTGGATGTTCATCTTTAGGGATGGGAACCGGAGGGGGAAAAGGGAACCTTGGGATCTACCGACGTCATAGGTAGGCGTTGCCCTATGACGTCGGTAAATCCCAAGGTTCCATTTTCCCCCTCCGGTTCCCATCCCTAAAGATGAACATCCAAATTGAAAAGTGTAAATCCACCTTACTGGCAATCACGCCTTGCAATCACGTGATTTAGCAAATGGCTACGGAAGGAGACGGTCATGTCGCGGCGGACTCCACCGAAAATTGCACCAAAGGGATGCCAAAAAATATCTTTGGCATTTGATAGACAGAGAGAGCACATTGAGAAGCAAACGGTGTTACTGGTTGAGTGTCCAGTGTGCGGTAGGTCCGTTAAGGAACAATTGATCAACTTTCACTTGGACGAGTGTCTCCAGATGTCTAAAAAAGATCTTCAAGATTCGGCGTCAAAAATGTCGTCATGCTCGTCTACTCCGTCCACTTCCACCACTAGTCTCCTGGCCGCTAAAAAAAGAAAGCGCGGGAATTTATCGCAAAATGTTAGCAAGAAATCTGTGATGCACAAGGCGATGAAAACGTGTAATGTCAACGATTCCGGGTCGGATGGTGATGATTTTCAAGAAAGTAGTGGCTCGCCCAAATGGAAGATGAGAGTGAAATTGCAGCGCTGTAAAGCGCCGAATCATTCAAAAGGTACTGTATAATGAAGTATATGAACTACTACTTTCTTTGAAAAATTGGGTCGATCTTGATTTGCATTTTTATATATTGACATGGGGGATGGGCATGCCACGTGGTGGTATTTAGGTCATGAAGTTCCTAGGGGAAACAAAATGGCGGCCCTTATTACATAATGTTATTGACCACCTGTTATATATGTTCAACACTTTACATTTGACTTATTTTAGGACAACCAGAGCCTGGTGAAACTGCAATGGACATTCCAAGTGTGAACACAGAATCCATTCCAGAAGAACATGAAACATTAGTTACTAGTACCACTAGTACTCCATTGAGCAATGGAAGATCTTGCCAGTCAGATATAAGTATTTCATACGTGAAATTTACTTCCCCGGCAAGGGGATCCTCCATAGTGGAAACATCATCTTCCACCGGTACAAACATAACGTATGATCTCAGTGAAACGAGTTCACCTGAAGACGTTGCAGGTGGAAGCAATTTTGTCTCGGGTAAACAAATGAGAGAGAAACGAAAGTCAAAGAGAAGTTTAATGTTCAATGGGTACGTGCCGGTTGCGAATGAATTCACGCACAAGTTGCTGGCCGCGAGGAAACTGCCGCGGTGCATCGCGGAGCACTTTTACGGGCAAGATTCAGATCTTATATGCGGTGTCGAATCTCAGAGCATTTCACAAGAACCCGATAGTGTGATAGAAGCGATTACTTATTCTCCATCAAACATCGACAACTTGCTTAAGGTGTGCAAGTCTGTTCTCGATGATCCGAGCAACGAATCGCTGTTCAACGATGAGGATATGAAATGGCTAAAGATTTACTATTCTCAGTCGGGTAAGACAACTTATGGAAAAGTGAAAAGGTCATATTATATAAACAAATAAGGTGATTTCGATTCTTGCTTTGCTTTTTGCAGAATCTGCACAGAAATTATACGTGCGACTGTTTCAGCGCAAGTTCAAATGGTTTCCTTTGAAACATCTTATGGAAATGAAGTTCTTTGAAGATGTGGACTTGGAAACTGTATTGGCTGAGTTGACTCGCAGTGAGATGTTAATATCTTCTGGTAAGATTTGAATTTCAAGAGTTGCGCCAACTTGAAATGTGTTTGTCCACGGATTGCTGACTGCATCACTTGTTTATATTGATTTCAGAATGGCTAACTGATCTGGAAACTGCATTGCGTCTGCTATTTGTGCCAACTCTGAAGAAATTGTGCAATAAGAGTCTGAATCTCAAGGATGAAGGGAAAAAAGATGAAATTATTCAACGCATTCTGAAGCATGTGAAAACGCAACCGCCGGTGCAATGGAAGAATTCTTCCTTGACGGAGCTAGTAGTTGATCAGTAAGTGCCAAAGGTTTATTAACTGGTCGTTTATCCATGGTGAATGTTACAAATGCGAATTAATTGTGAAAGTATTTTGTTTGCAGAGTGAAAAAGGAAATAGGAGAATGCTACAAGCTAAATACAATTCCGCGGGAGGTGTTACGCCGCGTCTTAACTTTGTACAATCTGGTAGCTGTCGATGACGATGATGCCCTGGAAAAATCTCCATTGTAAGAAGAATGGGAAAATGCGTGGGAAATAGTTTTATTTAATAGTTTTAAAATGTTTATATTTTTTAGAACCAAGTTAACGTTGGTCAATATGGAGAAGGTGGCCTATCCTGATTACGAGATCAACACACAGCGAAAGATATTCCGAAATAGAGAAGACCTGCTCAGGTTGGTTTTGTTAGTTAAATTTGAAGTTGTTAACCTCAGCATGGGACTTGGTTTTGATGAAGTAATTGCTTGTTCCAGGTATGTTAATGCAAGTTCCATCGCTACTGAAATCGCATTACACTTGCAAGATAAATCCTACGGTGGTGCGATAACACTGTCTGACGAGGCTCTCAAACAATTTACAAAGATTCTTAATGACGAAGACATACTAAGGTATTTATTGGATGATGCTGGAAAAAGGGGTGAAACATTATGCACAAGTGGTGCGAATTTACGCGCGCAGCCATGACAAGTCGCTGCCAAGATTCTTACGGAGGTTCACAGCGGGGCATGTTCTTGCAAAATGCCTTTTTCTGAGAGTGGAGGCCCTTCAAAAAACGCGCATTTATATGAATGCTGTTGAGCAGCTTAAAGAGCTGCTGAAGCAGGAAGTTTACGGTCTGGATTCGAGAGGCACTTGGTACAATCGCATGGCTCTCAATTTGGACATGCACTTGAAAAATAAGGATGACGTAAGGGCTTTACGTGTTATGATATCCCATAAAAGTGCAGTTTACTTAAATGGATTTTGTGTTTTGTACGGCAGGCATTGCGCGCGATCATAGCGGGCCTTTGCGATGACAACACTCGCTCCGATCACTTGTTGAGTTTATGCAAACGAGGCGATAAACTCTCGAAAACAATTAAGGACAGTGAGCTAGTGAAAGAGTACAGAGCAGTCCGTCCTAAAATTGAACTTATGCAACATCAAAAAGTAATTTGGGTGCTTTATTTTTATTGACAATACCAACTGGGTTTCAACACATTCTGTTATTTCAGGCTACTATTGTGGGAAGGAAAGCTCCTAGTGGCATCCCTGGTTACAAGAGCGCGTTTATTGGAAAAAATGGCGTCTTGTTTGTTGAGGATTATGCACTCGAGCACTACGCGGAGTTGGGTTATAGTGAAGGTATACCAGTTGATCCTCTTCATGCTCTTGTGGTCCAGCATTGCTATATTTTCTTTTTAAATCCAGGAATACACGGGGAAGGATCTACTATTGTGTCTATATTTGGCCTTCTTCTTTGGGACATAATATACACCGTGGATATTCCTGATGCTTTTCGTACACCTCATCAGAGTTTCCCGTTGGATCTGTACACAGATGAGTTTTATTGCAATCGGCACATTGAAATAAACGAACGAGTGAAGTTTATATCCAGCACTTCCATTGAAGTAAGTATAAATAAGGTGTTTGAGTTGATTTAATTGGGCAAACATTTGCAGGAATGTTTTGTGGTTCTATTTGATTTGAATAGGTATTGTTGAGTGAAGTGCAAGATATTTGGGAGCAGCATAAAGGTGAAGTTTCCGTCGTGAATTGGAATATTTTTGGAGATGTTTCCAAAGTTCAGGTGCTGTTTTGTTTTTTTTTTTGAACAAGTGTGAACTGATTTATATTACGTGTTAACGGTTATTTATATTTGCGGGTTTCAGAGTTTGATGCGATGCATGGGAAACGAGTTCCTCGCTAAGCTATGCGAGAAGTTAGCGGGCGAATACCGCAATTGCCGCGGCGGTGTCCCCGACTTGGTTGTTTGGAATCCGCAAGATTTACGTTGGATGGTACGCATTATATTGGTTGGCTTTTTTAGGGAGGGAAATTATAAATTGAATAACATGGTTGCGTGAATTGCAGATGGTGGAAGTAAAAGGACCCACTGACATGTTGTCGGACAAGCAAAGAATGTGGCTTGACTTTTTAATTAGAAGTAAAGTGAAGGTGGAAGTACTTTCTGTGACAGGTAAAACAACATTCAATGAAAATATGACATGTACTTAATGTACTCATGGAAGGAACCTTTGCAGATAAAGTGTCCAAAAGGTTGGCGAAAGGTGCGTAAGTAACGATGCGAGTTTGAAGACTGTTTGCAAGAGGAATGTTACTCAAACTTTATAATTTTTTCCACAATACATGTTCTATGAAATTGTTATATTTTGCAAGCCCAGTGCAATTAATAAATATATTTCTGGCATTAGATAACGTTCAATGATATGGCACGTTAATTGCGAGACGATCTTGAGAGGCTTCGGTTGGATGACCGGCGTGACGATGCGATGGAGTTGTTCATAACTCTGGTGGCGTATTCGCTGAGAACCTAAAAGTTGTCTGTTGTGAATACGTTGCAATGGTGGAACCAAAGAAAATATACGGGTGATAACCTCGTAAATCAGCGTGTATTGCTCTTTGGTTTGAACGGCACCGCATCGATCCTGGCGAATGCGATACACGCACTTTGGGATGTCCACCATCCTGGCGTAGATGAATTCCCTCATGCAGATGTGTATGGCTAGAATGGCTCCTGTCCTACCTGTGCCATTACTGAAATTAACAATTTATTGATCAAAATCATGTATGCTCCATACACTATCTACAGCTCTTGCCTCGCGCAGGGTTCATAAAACTAGCCTTAGGCAAGAGCTGTAGATGGAGTGTAAGTTGTAATAGTACCAGGTTATACCTGCAATGCACAACAGTTGGCCCAGGATTGGAAGTAATATAAGAATTGGCTTCGAGCAGAAAGTGTAAAACTGAATCTGCATCGGGGTGGACGTCTCGCGAAGTCCATGCCGTAAACCACAAGTGAACAACATCTCTTACGAGATTCCTCTGAATTGAGTAACGTTACTAACTTGTTTAACAAAGTTGTGCAACGTGTTAGAAAAATTCCCACGTCTCACCTCTAGATTTTTAATCTGAAGAGTGGTGATGGTGTAATCTGTCCGCGAGTCGACTTTCTTGTTCGTGATTTGAAAATCTCCATGTAAATGGTGAAAGTCCACTGTGCTTGACCGAGGAAAGTATTGGCCACATTTTGGCTGTTGAGCAAAAGGAACTTAATGGATGTAAATGCTGGGTTATATGTTAAAAATGCTAACCACGTGATCTTCATCGAATTGAGTTAACATGATGATCACTTTAGATTGCTGTTCCCATATCATTCTCCAGAAATCCCCTATGGTGTTTGGCAAAGGTGCCTGACATGCAATATACTTTTTGCTGTCATCACCAAGCCCCTACCCATACAAAAATAATCACATACACAGTTTTGAACGGAATTACTAATGCAACGCGTGAACACAAACCCTTATGAAGTTGGCATTTATATAATCTGAACAGGAATCTGATTTCTTCGTAAGTGGCACGCGAGTTTCGGGAACTGGACTCATCACCACATTAATTTACTTTGCAACATAATTCGCTGTACACTTCTAACTTAGTATATTACCTGGTATTATGTTTGCGTATCTGTTTTTGAGTTCGGCCCCAGCTGGAAGATCTTCGTATCTGGGGTGTATAACTGGAATTTGCTGCAACAGGTTTTGTTATAGTATAACTTTTCGGCTTCCTGAACAATTAACACATTGTGTTTTTGCACCTTAAATTCTTCAGCCAGGGCTTCTGGATCTTGGCTTAAATTAGCCAAACCGGCAAAGTTCACTTTGTTGGACGGGCAGGTCTGTAAAAGCAAGTCAGATGTGTTATTCTTGCATAAAAGTTGGAATCTGTTCTGATTTTGTTAATTTCACTTTACAGGATCATCGAATGCGTGATTGAGAAAAGATCTTTTTGAAGCTTTTCTCCTGCGAGTGAAGCTCGAATAAATAGAGATGGAATCCAGACTGTACCCGTCCGAAACCTTGCGGCACCTTTGGTTTTGCAGCTGCCTTTCGTGTCTTTTCTTTAAGATAAGCTGCAATAACACATTAATTGAACGCGTTATAATTTTCGTGCAGACTGTAAATAGTACATTTCTCCCCAGATTTATGACTTTACCAATAAGATGCATACGAAGACGAGGCAGATTCCGGCGATGCAAGAAATGGCGATTGCGGCGACAACTCCGGCTGATGGGTTGCCTTCGACTCCTGTGTTGAATGCAGCATCCTCTTCCTGTCGATGCAACCGAATGGAAATGATCTGGTAAGAGAAAGTCGCAATGACCTTGTTGCAAATATACACAGCATTCTCAACTCGGCATCAAAACTTGCCACAGATGAGAAGTTCTCGGACGGTTTGGATTTCATGAGGATGAATGCCAGCAGTTCAGTGAGGGCTTTGCTGTATTGGCCGGTCTTGTCTGTGACATAGAAAGGTACATCGATGGGCCCTGTCCAGCTTGCGACGGACATCGCATCGTCCCTCGGATGGCGGCACACGTCGCAGTTGAAGAAAACTATCTGAGTGTTGTTGGTGTCGATTCGTGCTACGGATGTCAGCTGGCTGGCTAGTGCCCTTTGGAAAGCGAGCCAGTGAAGACAGAAGTAGGACCATGTGCAGTGAAGCATCATGGACATGTACGTGGAAGGAGCTTTTGTCAGCGTGAAGTCGGTCTGCGTCTTTTGGCCTGCGGAACCAAAATCTCAGGTCAGTTCGACGCGTACATTTAGAATGTTTTACTTTACGTATTTACCATTATTTGGCCATCTATCTGTTGATCCTCCAGAAGGCATTTCTGTTTTCTTATGATCCCATTTATTCCTGGATTCAGTGGTGTCAATTCTCGGTCGCTCGGTGCTTTGGTTGTTTTGCTCCGATGGTTTACGGGTCAGCTCTTTGACGGTTTGGTTTGCGGGTGGGACAATGGCAGTAGTGACATCCTTGGCAATGTCCTGAATGTTGTGGCCGTGTTGCGTTTGAGTAGACTGACCAGAACTCGGTTTATTATTTTCATGATCACAGTTGTTGCATTTCAAACCATCCGCCGTTCCCTGTGGTTCCAGGCTTTGTTCGTTCCCAACTGGCATGCTGCTAATAGCTTTGGAAGTTCCAACTGTAGCTACCTCATGGTTTGCATTAAAAGGCACAGTAGTTGCATTTGACATGTGGTCATGTGTGACGTTGACAGGAATTGTTGGAATTGTTAATGGCTTTTCAGAAGTCGCGTAGTTCGGAGTGGCGTGCAGTTCGGTGATTCTGTCCCCGAAGTTTGGGCTGGTTAATGTGATATTAGAAATTGGTTTTGTGGTAGTTAGGTCATTGGAAGGAGTTGTCAGTGCAAGAGTAACTTGGTTTTGGGAATATGAATCTTCTAGTGTGGAATTCTGCGTGCTCTCAAATGATCCTACGGTGGAATCCGTTGAATTGATGGGATCTTCTGACCCGGTAGTTGTTGCTTCTTCAAATTCATCTAGTGTGGATGTAATCTGATGGTCTACATCTTCAGGTTCTACAGTAGTCTGATCTATATTGGCATTAGAAGTTTCCGCTGATTCGGCTTCGGACTCTTCCGTAGAATATGCAGAAGTTGTATGGAATTCAGTGGCGGATGTTACGTTGTCTAGTGAGATGTTGAAAGAAGTTTCTTGTGGAGGAATGGTGGTGGTGTCATTGTTGAGTCTATTGCCAAAGGAAATGCTGGCAATGTCATTTCCTTGATTCGGAGAAACGGTTGTTGTTCGGTGTTCGGTCCGGTTCTCATCGTTGCGTGTTGTCGATGTTGGGATAGTATTGATGGTGTTAGTTGTTGTTTTGATGGTTGACACTGGTTCCAAGACATTGATTTCCTCTTGAGGAGCGATTTCTTCGGGTGTTTTGTGAGGTTGGACTTCTTCAAGATGGCCGCCAGATGTGTCTTGGCGATCGGGCAAGTTCCCCAAAGGCACCACTATGGGGATGCTTTCAGGTGTCCTGGAATGATTGGGAACTGGTTCCAAGTGGTCATCCGAAGTGTTGGCATACACTAAGGCTGTGGAAGAAAATGTTAGAATTACAAGAAACCTAAAATTATGTATGCAGTTAATTGTTACAAACCTATGATGATGAGAAAATAAACCAAATGGTTGTTCAGTGAGCAAGACTTGCAACATTGATTGGCCATTAGATTTGTGCACCAATCATCCTCATAATATCAATATCTGCACAATGGAAAGAACAATAGTAAATAGAATGAAACAAGAGAATAAATATAATATATGAAAATAACTTAACTTTGTAGTGAAAGATATGTTTTCAGCAGATTGTCTTTTGTGGTGTTTGAGCTGGAGAAGGAACAGCTTACACCCAACTCTGACCATTCATAGTCGAATAATAACTAGCAACAACACTCTGTGTAATATTTAAAAGCTGACAAGAGTGTGTTGGAGCCATATGACAAACGTTGGTGGTGTGTTATTTCACCCTGGAAATGTTGCAGTCATTGTGGCTTGACAACTGTTTAATAAAAAGAAGCAAAACATTTTTCATTTGATGTGTTTATCTTCAGACCAATAAACACGTGCATATACTAGATACTTTTGGCCTTTTGATTATTACAAGTCAAGGTAATTTACATGCATGTAATTGTTGACTGTTATACAGATGTTTATTAATATTAGAGATGTTATATATGGATTTATTTATTGCATTTTATTATTCCACTTGCTGTCACTATATATTTTCTAATCGATTAGTTTCAGTGTTTCATATTATACTTTGCACACTTTCTAGAAATAGTTTTTGTTGTTTGCTCGTGAAAGTTAGCAATGCAGTGAGAAGATAGATTAAAAAAACCTTGAGCACTAGCTGTTTGCAACACTCAATTTGAGTCTGGTTCTGTGAAAGGGAGCTGTTTGTTTTGTTAATTACTGTATATAATACTGAAATTCCCAACCATGATACGGTTAAATTCCTCTCTTATCTTTGATTACAGTGAATCACACCACAACCACAGTATAATTATTAGGTAAAACGCTCTTTGAGAAACAAATGCACTTGCATGAATTATGCAATTATTGTAACACATAAAAATTCAACAGTCCAGTAAATTCCTTGACACGATTTGCTCGCTCTGTTGATTCACTTTTATCGTTCTCAGCATGCAACAAAACACAATAGGTAAACAATAATAAGAACAGAGGGTTATTATCAGTATTTAGAGAATATGGCAACTCCAATTTTCACACGAAAATACATCCTTTTTCGGGAAAATGTGTGGGATACGCAGGTGTGCTTAAGAACAATGCAAGTTCATGAAATGAAATGGAAATTAGAAAGGAACATTTTTTTATGCTAAATTAATGTGTGGTTTTAATTTCACATCAAGTGTAACAATGCAAGGTGTAACTGATTGATTGCAAAAACTTTTATAGCAGAAATTATGCAGTTTAATCATATGATAGTGTAATATTAAATTATTATACATCATTAATATACTTTTCTGGTGGACCGAGTGTGTGAAATTAATTTGTAAACAGTTTAAATTGTATATTTGTTGATTATAAAGGGAAAGGTTAGTAATTATGAGAGTTGACTTTAACAAAAATATATACTGTTATTATAATTCCATTAGAAATTATACAGTGATGATTATAATATTTAGAAGAAATTGAACTTTGAATGTTATACAGCAGTAAATAAAGTATAACTTTGATTAAAGAAACATTATATTGCTAGTAGGTATATGTTAATTATCTATGGTATTCTGTTTCTATATATGACTGAATAGACACAACTTACATTTGCACAGAATGAAATGGTGTGAAGACAGACTTGCATGCACTAGCTGTGAGATTAGCTCCAAGACTTGTTCATTGAAAGGTTGTGTGCATGTGATGTTGGTGTGTGCAATTGTAAGTGGCTACTGCAAGTGAAGTGAGCAGCATTTTGGCACGGATGGCCTACATTTTTTCACATAACCATAATAAGGGACATTGCGCTGAATTTGTTACGCCAGCATGTCTGTTAGGGCAGTCATTGCATCCGGCTAACAAGTAACGTGTCCTCGCATTTTTCACTTTTTAAACATGAAGCAAGAATAATTTCACCATTTTAAGCCGCTGTTATTACTGGTAATGCATGTATAACCCTGGTTTTTTATCTCTCCATTTTTGTTTACTTATAAACGTGACTTGTTTCAGTGGACATGCATTTGGGGGTTGAATATGTATGTAGAATGCACCAAACATTGATGTGAACTGCATAATCATTAGTTATCTGATTTAATGTATTTCATTGCAAACACAGAAAATGATGTCATCAAATTAGTTTGTTTCTTTTTATTTTACTTAAAGAAAGAAAATTGTTTAACAATTTCTACGAGTTCATTGACATATTTGTTATTGATTGGTAATAAGAACTTGTTTTCCTATAGTAATTTGTAAATCCAGTGATGCATCAGTGAAGTTGTAAAAAAACAAATTGCAGTTGCACAGTAATCAATACTAACTTTAAACTGTGTAAAAAAAATTGACAGTATTTTAATATTTCATTTTTTCCCCCAAAAATAGATTGAGCTTTTCCAAATGGCTTTATAAAATCTAACTTCTGTGGAAGAATGTATTTCTGGAATGAAAGGAATTATGGTAAAAGTTAAATAAAAGGGACAACATGATTGTTGTCAAGATTTTATTCAAAGTAAAATCGAAAAGCAGTCACAACAATTACAATTCATATTGGCACACCGTTTTTAATTACAATTGCTTGAATTGAATCTAAAAAAGTGTTTATATCTTCAGTTGAGCCATCATTGCGCACCACGAAGTCCCACGCGCCAAACGTATCGAGTCCGCATTCGGATGGCGCATCGTCAACACCTGTAAGTTGTAAAGAGTGGAAATGAATAATTGCTTGCTGTTATGTATCATTAGATGACTGTCATTATGTATATTATTTTTTGACTGTGTCAGCAGGACAGGCGAATTGTTACCGGGAGTCGGTGACCAGCCGCGGCCGGTTCTGGTCGAATCGGTGGCTTCGACGCGCACCGTCTTCACAATTTCGCCGTATCTCTCCTTGAAGAAGCCAATATCAGACAAACGCCTTGCATCGCTTATTATCCACACTGGCTTTGCCCATGCGCTGTATTGATCTATGGCATGAAGGCAAAAATAGCCAGGGTCATGCATTCTTCTCTCTTCTCCCCATTTTATCATATCCAGTCTGTGCTGTTCCTTGTAAGGGCTGGTGTCTGTAAGTTTCTCAAAATCCAAGCCATTTTCCTAGGTCAGAAAAACATTTTGCATAATTTTATCTCAATTGAATTGCATTTTAAAGTAATGCTTAACTTACTTTTGCGTACAGGTACTTGAGTGGGCCGGACAGCCGTACGATCACTGATGTTTGGTCTCCGAGCCTGGAAATGTAAAATATGGTATATATTAAATATTAGAGTTTACTTGTCATGTATTTGTTATTGAAGCATTTAGTACCAAGTATTGCAGAGTTTTGCAACTCATTTGGAATATATGTATCAAATACATGAAAAGGATTGCAAGAAAGGAACACGTATGAGGCACATGTTCCTTTAATCTTGCAATACTTTTAGTATAAAATCACAATGAAAACCTATTATATTAATGTTTGCTTGGGGGAGGATGTGGGTACCCAACAACATATCTATAACATAAGTTACGAATGATCCCTTTTATTTGAAATGCATTTAGGTCAAAATGGTCCAAAATTTGACGTTTAATGGAATATATACCGTGACACATTTTCAGTTATATTTTTACATTTCCACAGCATTTCCACAGCATTTCCATTTACGCAATTGGGAAGTGTTTACGTGTTTCTATAAAAATTTAAAGTTGAAAGTGCGTTTGAAAGTCGCGCCCAAAATGTACTGTTATTATGTGAGACGGCGACACCTGGCGGATGGATTTAGAAATAGCGTAATTGACGAGAAAATGCGGTCAAAATGGACGCGACACGACGTTGGGGCAAGTTATGGTTGATTGTTCGTTTGATTAGGAACATATTGCAGGTATTTTGAATATTCAGGAGTTCGTTACCTTTCGTGTAACTTATCAGTGATGTAATCCTTGCCAGATTTTCGCTTCCCACTGAAAACTAACACCAATTGTGGTGAAAGCTTTGATTCTGTCATTGCTATTGGAAAATAATAAATTGTCCATTTGCCGAAGCGTTGTTGGTGTAATTTCTAATGTATTTTAAAGTTTATCCTTTGCTTTTCAGAATGTAGGGCAGGGAATGAAAATGCACTTGTTGGGAGGAACACAACTTTCCAGGAAGTCAACAAATTACCAGGATTGTTTTTCAAATATTGTATATAATAATTTTTATGTTATATTATTTGGTATTTTTGATTGTGTATGATCACTAATTTCTGTTATATTTCTTAGGAACATTTGGAGTGAACCTGCGCGATGACCAACCGTGGTGTGGTGTCGTACCGTCCATCCAGCCATGCCTTGCCATTGCTGGTGACCGGTCAGAAGGTAACTGCGCGTGCTCATCCAAGAAGCCGAAGCCGCCAAGCATCCAAGAAGCAAAAGGCACCTTCCTCTACCTTGCAACGTGTAACCCCAACATGTGGTATAATGAAACCTCCATATAATTGCCATTTAACACAAATTTTGGTATAATATATAATGAATTGTCTCTGTTGTAGCAGTAGTGTCTATCTGTCCGTCGAAGACCGCGTGCCATGTCCATAGTCGAGTTGATGCAAATTACCTAGCATTGAAATGCTCACTGCCAGTTTTAGCAGTTGACCATTGCAGAGGTTATTTTGAAGCATCACCGGTTACCTGCTTGAAAGCGAAAAGTGCAATACCGCATAAAAGTTAGAAATCTATCCTATTACGTAAGACCTTTTGCCGCAAGCATTGTAACAACAACTCTCTTTATTACAGAACCTTCTAGTCAAAGAAGAACAGTGTACCGTGATAGAGGTGTAGTAGACAAATTGCCAGAATCCCCAGCGTTTCAGCACGAGGAAATAATATTGAATAAGTAAGATGGGGTTATTTTTTTGGGAGTGTGGGTATAAGATAATGGTATATGATGGGATTGTTTTCATGTGCAGTCAGGGATTAACATCGTGTAGTGTTGTGGAACGAGAGACTCAGTTGAGGTCGTTTTCCTGCAAAAATAACCGCTTAACCGAAATATCACATCTGTCTGCTTTGGTGCATCTGGTTCACCTGGACATGTGCAACAATTGCATACAGCAGATACGTGGACTGGAAAGGCTGGAATCTCTTAAAGTGCTGCTTCTACGGCAAAATTCGTACGTTTCCCAAATCAAATTGAAGTTTTAAAGTTTCAAATGTGTCAATATATGTGCTTAAATTTTTGCAGGATTAGTAAAATTGAAGGGCTGCAATACTTGCAGAGGTTAGAGATACTAGATTTGCAGGATAATCGTGTAAGTATACTTCAATTATGGACTGAAATTAAATGCAATTTGTTGTAATTTTGTTTATTTACCCAATGTGACTTTTTCGCACGGTCGTAGATCGCAATGATTGAAAATTTAAGCAAGATGAACTCCCTGAAACATCTTAATCTGTCAGGGAATAATATCCAGCTGGTGCAAAATCTTCACTGTTTGCCATCGCTCAGCAAGTTGGAGCTTCAAAGGAATAAGATAGTTTCAATTGTAAATAAAACATTGCAAGTTTAACTTATTGAAATTTAGTTTATCAAACAGTTAATTGGAATTACAAATATTTTAGGTTAGCTTAGATGGACTTCCAAGTTTGAGGAAACTTTTGCTAGATGATAATAACATAACAAGGTATGCCTACATATTTTTAAAATGAATAAATGAAAATACAATATGATGTGTATAATTTTTCCTGTATTTGTCCTTGCAGTTTAGTTGACATTGGTTTACTAACACGGGTACCAACTTTACAAGAGTTAAACCTGGCAGGAAACCCTGTCATTTCTCACCAAAGGTTCTCTGCATTCATCAACCAATATTTGCCGAACCTTAAACTTCTAGATGTCACGTTGAAATACACTGATGAAGTAAGTAATGCAAATTTCCACTCACATTACATCTATTATAGCCCAATTGCATATTTTGTTATTTATATTATTATTTACAGTATTCACTATCCAATGTGACCATCATATTAAGTAGAGTGTAAAATGTTCACCATAATGTATTGTAATAAGAAATAGGAGAGATCAGTGTGCAAACAAACAACTAAAAGATTGAAAGTGGTTAGGATGTCAATTTTATATTTATAATTGTTGTTTGTATGGATCAGTTGGCAAGTGAACCCGTGTGTCTGTGACTACGCATTGACTATATAAGAGCAATGAAAGGTTGAGTAGCTGGCTTGGTGGTAATGCTTGTATCAGGGGTAACATACTGGAACACTTGTTGTTCGAAATAACCCTTGGGAAGGTCTGAGACAAGAGCTGTCAATGTTCTAGCAGGACACCTTCTTAAATGGAAGGGTGGATTACAAGAAATGGGACCTGATTGTGGGGTGTTGGTACAGGATGCTTTGCCATTGGCTAGCGGATGCTGTATCCTGCAATCCAGTTTGGGAAATGTCCATGGCTGGCAATACATAGTTCAATATACAAGGTGGCCCATTGCGCCATAACTCAATTCAGACTACTCTATCACCGAGCTGCTTTCTTTTTACTTTTCCTCTTTGAAAATCAAATTTTTCATTTCAGATTGAAGACCATGATTTGACTATGGATTATTTGAAAGAATTTCGGTACGTGGTATGGTGATAGACAGTTCCAAGTTACATATTATGTCAATATAAATTTTATGTATACTTATTAACTGTAGAAGGCAGATGACTGCTGCGGCAGTTGATGAAGATGAAGGTTGCGCATCAACGAGTGACAACCGTACGAGAGAAAAGGTATCCGAAGACGGTTCCAACAGCGAAGGACCATGTTGGCATTGCGAAGTGCAGAAGACAACGTTGATTTTAAGCAGATCTGGAATCGGAAGTACAATTGGACTTCAAAGAAACTGGGGTGTTCGGATCAACCCCAACATTACTACCATCAGATTTCACGGCGTGGACTTCAACGAGGTGGTTCGGCATTTCGACACGCTCCATCCGAAGTACCCCAACTTCTCCGTAAGTTACAGCAAGGAATACTAATAGGGTGTTAGGGACCATCCATAAATGATGTCACGCTCCAAGGGGGGGGGGGGGGGGGGGTTCCGCAAAACGTGACAAAATGTGACATGTGGGGGGGTAGGGGTATTGAAAAGTGTGACATAACAAAAACAATCCCGAATATTCAAAAAAAATAAATTGCAAATTGCCTTTCTTCACTTTTTTATAGCAGAAAGAATTCATTTATTAAGGTATGTTG
>JAQFZQ010001591.1:0-18475 GCA_034696005.1 Glomeris marginata | reverse complement strand
AATAAATAATTTTGGAATTTTCACGGAAAATAGGTAAAGGTATGTACTTTGTAACAAAAATTAGGATGACCGGATTCGCGGGTTACTTTTTTTTTGAAAAATGATTGCAACTAACTTTTTGACTGCGCCTCGTATATAGTTATGTACGAGCACATCACCGATCTATCAGTAGTGTGTACATCAGTATATCATCCAGAATATCCAGCCTTAATAGAAATATTCTTTGCATTACGCCACCTGTTACTAGAAGTGGTCAACATCAGAATGTTGCTGATAAACAAGTTCATTTCAAACTGCACTGCTAAATTACCACTTCATACAGCATGAAATTTTACGATTTAATTAGAATGTATATTTACAATTTCTTTTCCCCGTTTTCATCTTCTAAACTCCTACCATGCAATTAAAATGCCTACACCATGAGACTACTAGACTTCATCATGAATTCTGATTTAGCCACCTGGAGACACATCGCATTAGCATTGTAGCAAGAAAGGCGGTTAGATTATGCATGTCTTAACACGAGAGTGGTTTCGACCAGTAGCTTTACACACTGCATATTACAACATGAGAATAATTTATGAATGGTTTCAGAAGGAGAAAATGGCACAACGGTGCTCGTATTACACTAATTTGCAACCCAACCATTTCTCTGCACTATTATGTATACATATACGAGCTGCTTCTTCATTTGCTGCAATACTCAAGGCACACATTACACTGTACTTGTTGAAGGAGGTGGTGGAGGAGGTGGAGGAGGAGGGGGAGGAGTATCGCCTCACTTTCATAATTAAGACTCAGACCCAAAGACCCACCACCAGATGTTACCAAGCACCATGCCACAAGATCAGAGTAATATGTCTGTTCAGAGTCGCGGAAGATTTTCTTTGCAAAGAAGAAAACAAAAGAAAGCTGTAATGTAACTGTGACCACTCTGCAATGTTTTCCTCTCAATGTAATGACGATGCCTTAAAAGACAACCAACACGTTTTTTTTTTCTGGTTGGATGGTTTTCTGGCTTTGTATGGACATAAACCGCTGGTGTGCCATTCACAAACCAATTAATTTTTATGACCAACAAGTCCTACAACACCCATTCTTATGTTTCAACATTACTCGGACACTTGTAATACAACAATATATTCCTATTGTGCTTATTACATATATTGGATATAATTTCCATATGCACAAACACTCCCTTGACTCACTTTACATGGAAGCCATCTCAGCAAAAGCAATAACATCCTGGTTCCTAGCACATTCATTCCCTTGTAGGTACCCCAGTTCCGACAGCACATATAGTAATTGCAATAGAAATGTATACCCTCGTAATAAAGGAACTAAACAGACCTTTCCTCCTCATGGGAAATTGTTTAGTGGTGCCACGGACACGACTCAACAAATTAGCCTACTGTTCTGCAACAAACTGTATTGCTACCTTAACATTATGTTGCTTCTAAACAACAAACCTGTGCAGTAGATTATTTTTAAAGGTGTAGTGACAGTTTTAAAATGTATATCCTGAAACTTGACCTACACAAAGAAAAACCCTGAAGAAAGCTATTAATTGTTGTAACAAAATTTCTGTGGAAATTAGTAAACAAAAGTTATTACCACTTAAAGGTGAAATGATAAGGTTTTGTAACATACCCTGGAAAGTGTGCAATTCTATAGAATTGATGCCAATAAAATGATTGGTGCAAACAAAACTTGTTTTAAAAATTGTTACATAAAGTTACTAGTAGTTAAAGTGGGTGTCATGGAAGGACGGTGTCACGGTGTCACCGCGCTGGTGTCAGAGTGTCCTGTTTTGGCAAAACTTGAATTTTCAGTCAATGAGGACAAGCACCTCTGCAATTTTAGCCAATGGCAGAGCTTATCAATGGCGCTCCAGTGTACGTATCTCACAATATACTACTCAGTACACTCCGCAGATATGAAACTAAATAATTCTAATCTATGGCAATAATGCTTCAAATTGCTTCAAATATTCAGACAATGTTCCTAAATTAGTGGCAATCAAATGGTATTTTTTTCAGGGCGTGCTGTAAAACCTTGTCAGTTCACCTTTAAGTAGGTTTTACTATACAGCAGTTTCATGACACTCCTATATTTCCAACAGATATCACACACAACCTCCTCACTCCATTCCAAAATAAATAGTACCTTTAAAAGATTTGTGAGAAGCTGAGCCATTGGTTGAATGGCAGCAAATGTTTAAATTAGCATTTTATATTAGGAAGATTGGCATGTAAAGTGATTCCAATCTGAGCCAATAGCCTACAGCTTAGCTTATTTCTTTTCCTTCCTAGTACACTGATACCTGAAATTCTGTATGGATATAGTATATTCCCAAATTCCCTACGCAAGCTTTCCTTGGGGCAGTCTGCAGCGATCAGTAGTGATTGATTCCTCATTATTGCCCAAGTCGTTGGTAATGTGTCTCCCAGTGCACATCCTCTATAGCCTTCCAACTGATCAATAAACGACAGAGCAAGTGCTGCACCACATTTCAGCCGAGACAATGTGCAATTTAAAGCCAATCGTATAAGAGAAACTCCTTTTACACATCCAACTCGCCGCAATGTTATTCGTCAATTAAAGCTGTGAATCGAAATGTTTCTCTCCAGCTGCCATTGTTCTAGTATAATTGTGCTTTAGCTGAATTAATTAACAAGTGCAGGAAAGCCAAGTAGTGCAGGAAAGCCAAGTAGTGCAGGAAAGTCAAGTAGTGCAGGAAAGCCAAGTAGTGCAGGAAAGCCAAGTAGTGCAGGAAAGCCAAGTATTGCAGGAAAGCCAAGTATTGCAGGAAAGCCAAGTATTGCAGGAAAGCCAAGTATTACAGGAAAGCCAAGTAGTGCAGGAAAGCCAAGTAGTGCAGGAAAGCCAAGTAGTGCAGGAAAGCCAAATAGTGCAGAAAAGCCAAATAGTGCAGGAAAGCCAAGCAGTGCAAGAAAGCCAAAGTAGTGCAGGAAAGCCAAATAGTGCAGGAAAGCCAAATAGTGCAGGAAAGCCAAATAGTGTAGGAAAGCCAAATAGTGCAGGAAAGTCAAGCAGTTCAGGAAAGTCAAGTGCAGGAAAACCACTGGGACTATGTATACTTTGTTTAAGTGGACATAGGGATTGTGTTGTTAATTGTGTATTTCGCAGCCTATAATTACATCACTCTTGTTCCTCGGGAGAGTTTGGTTCCCTTGTGGGAAGTCAGCGAGCAACCTGCAGAAGCGATATGGCAAAAAACATGCAAGTGCATTTTTTCTTTTGCTTCCCTTGTGAAACACCCATGGGGTTGAGGAGGAGAGAAAGGGAAAGAGAGAAAGTGCCAAATTGTGTCCGTATTTCTTTGTGCAAGAGGCTAGCTACTATACGCCTATAGCTGAGTAAAACGATGAGCAATGAAGTCTTCTTCTTCTCCTTCAAACCCATCCTTAAAAGAAAAGTTCATTGCAGAATCGATCGATTGTGACCACGGCTTCCATTTTTCGCACAATTTCTGTCAGCATTGTGAAGAATTCGATCGGTGAGATATATTTTTTTGTGTGTGAAAAGGACACACACAAAATTGAAGCTGCATGAAAAATTTATTCAATAGACATTGCTGAAGGGTTTCTATATTATGTTCAGTTGTGTATAGTAGGTACTACTGATTCGCCAAAATGATATTTTAAACAATAACATATATGGAAAGAGGGAATAGAAGGGAGTTCACACGTCTTAAGATGATGCAAGTGCTTTCTATATACAAAGAAACACAAGTTATTGTTTCCTTTGAATTCAGTAAAGTGTGTGCAATTAAAGGTGAACTGACAAGGTTTTGTAACACACCCTGGAAAGTGTGTAATTCTATAGAATTGATGCCAATAAAACGATTGGTGCTAACGAAACTTTTTTAAAAAATTGTTACAAAAAGTTACGAGTAGTTAAAGAGGGTGTCATGGAAGGACGGTGTCACCGCGCTGGTGTCACAATGTCCTGTTTTGACAAAATTTGAATTTTCAGCCAATGAGGCCAAGTGCCTAATTTCAGCCAATTGCAGAGCTTTTCAATGGCGCTCCATACACTCCACAGATATGAAGCTAAATAATTCATATCTGTGGCAATTATGCTTCAAATGGCCTCAAATTTTCAGACAATGTTCCTAAATTAGTGGCAATCAAATGCTAGTTTTTTTCAGGGTATGTTGCAAAACCTTGTCAGTTCACCTTTAAAGTATAGATAAATGTTCAATGTCAACTGTAGATTACTAGAAAATGGATCTTTATGAATAGAAGTGCTTTCATAAATTTCGTTAAACACAAAATTCTGAAATATTGTATAGCAATTGCTTCTATTTACTGCCCAAAAGTAAATCTGAAAATGAAAATAAATAAAAACTGATGAATTGTAATCTAAAAAATGAATATTAATAATACAAATGTATTAATTTAAAAAAATAAAATCATTCATTGTATTGAAATATTTCATAGCAATTTGTTCTATATTTTACTTCCCAAAGGTAAATCAGAAGATCAAAATAAATGCAAATGAAAATATAGAAATTTAATATAAACTAAACAAACTTATCCCATAACTGTCTTCGAAAACATTAAATATATGGAAAAAACATTACATTGAACTGTATATTAACAAAAATAACGTTATGAAATTTCTGATAACTAATACATTTAATTAAAGGGTAATTTATTATTTGGCCAGCTAATTTTGCACCCAAATTTAAATGTGCAGATGAAAATAAAAACAAACTAGGCAGTAATTTCAGGATAATGTAGGTAGTTAGGACTAGCTTCATATATTAATAGTTGCAGGGTTATTATACTTTCTATATAGGGATTGCAAGCTTATAATAGGTGAATAATTCACCGGTTTCGCTTGCTGTTGACATGCAAAAATACACTACAACACGAACAGACACAGTGCTCTTTCAACTGAAACTAATCAATGCATGGTCAACGTAAATGTCATCGTTGTTTAAAACCAGCATATACCTCGCATGGTTGCTCCAATACTGTAAGCAAATGAGCAGCACAGAATAAAGAGAGAATGGTTATTGAGCCAAGTGGCTAATAAATCCATAAACAAATCTATATGGAAAGGAATAAAGGGGGAAAAATCCATGCAGTCTATTGAAGCCTGCTTCGGATTGAGATTTTAATCGGGGATTTATTTATGTCAATATATAAATGTTATTGCAAACTCTTTAATTTCCTGATCTCCGACATTTGCAGCAGGGAAATATATATTGAGATCATTAGGGTCTTGGCATGCCCACAAGTATGAGATTAATAGATGACGTTGACATTTTTATGAGATTACCCAGAAAACATAAAAATGGTGACTTAAAGGGACAAAATTTCATCGCCATTTGGCGAATAGCTGTTTGGTTGCTTCACTTAAATACTTCTGAGCATAAATCAACGTGTGATAATCGGAATTAAGGCACCTTGTTACAGGTATATTTATGCAAGACTTATTACAATAACAATTCATGATTTCAGGATTATAATGTTTAATAAAGTCCCTCTATAAGGTGGAACATGTTTATAATGGAAAATAAACCTATTAAAGGTGAACTGACAAGGTTTTGCAACATACCCTGAAAAACCTAGCATTTGATTGCCACTAATTTAGGAACATTGTCTGAAAATTTGAGGTCATTTGAAGCATTATTGCCACAGATATGAATGGAGTTTATGTGGTAGTTTATTTTGAGATTATGTACACTGGAGCGCCATTGATAGATAAGCTCTGCCATTGGCTAAAACTGCAGAGGCACTTGTCCTCATTAGCTGAAAATTCAAATTTTGCCAAAACAGGACACTGTGACACCAGCGCGGTGACACTGTCCTTCCATGGTGCTTTCTTCAATTACTTGTAACTTTTTGTAACAATTTTTTAAAAACTTTTTGTTTGCACCAATAGTTTTATTGGCATCAATTCTATAGAATTGCACACTTTCCAGGGTATGTTACAAAACCTTGTCAGTTCACCTTTAAAACACGTTGAAATTACATAGGATTTATGTATTTATATTTCCATGAATTTTTAAGGCTAAAATCTAAATTAACTGAGTTACCCATATTTCCCTGAGTGCATGGTATGAACCCTCATACTAATTTGCACTACATTTTATGATTTGCCCCATTTTGTTGGCTGTATTCTTCACCTTTTATGATATCAAATGTGCATGTTAGGCCTATGCATGATAAACAATAGGGAAACCATCAAATGCACAACAAATGCAGATTGTGCCAGATATTCTTGTATTGTATTCTCATAAATGTTCTTTGCTCTTGGTATTATTATAAATATTTTCTTTACGATTTCAGATAAGTTTCAACAAAGCCATAAAAATAAAAGAGAAAAATTGTTCTCAGTTCGGAATGTTTCAAATCAAGATTTGAACTATGCATATGTACATATAATGTTTGGTTGTAAAATGAAATCGGAAGTAACAATCTACTCGAGATTTGGATTTGATGAATGGTGGGAATTTTGTTAGTTTTACGGACATTGATAAGCATTCCCGGAAATAGAGTGTAGAAAAATTCACTGTACTATGTATATGTACAGTATATCTACAATTTAGATCTGTAAAAAAATTATTTCAGATTCTATGCTATATAGGTACAATTATGAAAAGAAAATTAATAGATAAAATAAAATTACAGCTATTCAATTCAGCTTTTAGCTTTTATTAGACATGCATTTGCTCTCATATTATTATTTACTATACCTGATAAATATCTTGACATAATTGATCAAATATTGTAGCTAGTATATAGCACACAATGAAGTTAATAATGTGTACGTCTGTTCAATTAGTGCACTTAATATTTTCACATGGGTGTAATGAAAACATGCAGACAATGGTTTGTCTGCGAAATCATGTCCTACATTCCTCCTATACATATAATAGTCATTGCAACAATATTGCTATGAATTCAGGTTGATTGGCACATCTGGTGTAGTATTCAGACAACAAAGATTACCGCATTTTTAGGTTTGTTTGTTATCAGTTTCTTTCTGAAGATATCATTTTATTATTGTTTACCATTATACAGGGTGAACCAAGAGTCTCTTGCATTTTGGAATAACTTTTTAACCATTAGAGATACATGAAAACGGCTTTCACCGCTCTCTGCAAGTACAATGGGGCCTTTCAAATATGACATCAATTGTGACCTTGACCTTCATCTTCAAGGTCATAGGTGATCCAAATCGTTAATTAAACATCCGAATGGGTAACACTAAATTGCAAAGCCGTAGCCCATTGTTTAAGAAGTTGTTGAAACCAATTTCCACGATTGTCCGACTTAGGAGTGAATTTTAATTGCATTTTATGCAAACATGATTGTGCGCTGCAGGGAAGTGTCATGCGAAATGTTATGCATGCACGGAAACAGAACACCTGTCATAAACACATTGGAAATTCAGTACAAAACATAAGCAACTGTCTGTGTTGAGACCTCACAACGGTAATCGTACTAATTACTATTACAGGAAATGTCCAACGCGCCCGCCATCACTTGCTATTCACAAGTTTCCTGGCGCTAGTTCCCAGAAGTGTCATGTGGAGGCGCTGCAGTTGTTTTTCTATATCTAGCAGCACTGTAATGGCGCCGCAGCAGCAGTAAAAGCAATGCTAAAATGCTAAAAGCCATGCTCTGACCACAGCACCACCACACGGAAAAACCCAGGAAACTTGTGAATACATAACTCGGCATGGTACTTGATGGAATGGTAAACCTCATGAATTGACCTTTCCCAGGTGGCAGGCGGAATGCTCTCGCACGCATCAGCTATCCTTTGCTGCAGGTCTTCGAGAGATGCTGGGGTTGTGTTGTAAACTAAGGACTTCACATGGCCCCACGTTAATTAAGAGTATTTTGGGTACAATCCAACCTGATAATATAAATACATTTTATTTGAAAAATTAATCATTCTACAGACTTTTTAGGCCCTCAGTATATTTGAAGTTGCAGATTGTAGGTGTGTGCTATAGAGGAAATGCCCTTTGCACTGCATCGACCTACATCCTTGGGCATGAAACTTACTATCAACAGCATTTTTCTCTCAGCCATGGATCACTGACTCCCACTCCTTCATTTTGTTTACTTAATCACATGTTGCGTGGATGGAAGGAAGAGTTGCATGAGCCATTTCACCCAATTCCCACACTTTGCCACTTTCTCAAACATGCAGTTCCTCTCTACAGATTGGGCCACAATGTTAGGCAACAGTGTATATAATTATTCCTGCAAGTGAAAGCATTCAAAGCTATGTTTCAGTGACAGGATGCACATGTACATGCAATTATATTTGCTATTGCTAAAATTTGCCTTTTTATTACAGCAATATTATAAGTTGCCCTATTGTAAGACACTACTACAAAAAAACGAGGTTATTGGAATTGTGGAACCACTTGTAGTGGGATATAGTGAGAAATACTATTTTAAGAATAAAGTGCAGAGTTATTATTGCTTACTAATTGATAATAGCAATTTTGTTGAAATAGTAAAGTGTTTTTATCCTGGTGTCTGGTTTTCATAACACTGACTTTATACAATAACAAAACATATGAGAAAAAAATCATAATTAAGCTTTTATTCACTATTATCTATTATGTTGTAGGAAAATAGTTCTGGATAGTTTCTAGTTTTTTTGTTGTTTTTTTTTTAACCCAAATCCTGTTACTGGAAAGATACGACACCTGGTGTCTTCAAGCTGAAACCAAGTTATAATTTTGCTCCACCCAATGGAGTTTTCTCTTAAAAGTAGCACATACTTTAAAAAGTTGTTATATTGAGAAAATATTTTCTCAATTTTATGTAACTTTGCAATTTTATTGGAAAGTAATTGACACATGCATGTGAACGATTCCTTATATTTTGTTTTAACTTCTTTATAGTAATTATTATGGCCCTTGATTATGGCAGCACCATTTAGATTTAGTTTACAGAATAGTCAACAGATGGAGCTATAACGCAAATTGATCAACTTATACTGCACATTTTGTTATTATTTTGGATTTATCTCCTATACAAATGCCTACTTGGTATTATATAATTTTTTCATTTCAAAATATAAAATCAATAGCTCTTACACTATACTAATTTGGATATTCACTAAAGCCAAATCTCTGTAAACGGGCCCTAAAATTAATTGAAGTATTTTCATTTGGTCGCCATTTTAATTTGCACATAAACATGTCATTGTGTTGACACCAGCAATTCAAAATTGTACCCTGTCAATTGACCTTTAAAGCATTTCTTCGAAGTTATATTAGTTATTTACATTGTTTTTGCAGAAAATCATTTACAATCACGGGTGGGTTATACCAGTTGTGTACTTTGCAGACAAAATGGCGCTCAACTCACAACAAAAGAACTATCTTCCACACTAAATGATATAGATACAGGGCCCATACCCCTCAGGGAAACCTGGAAAACCAGGGAAAACTAGGAAAATTGATATAAATGTATTATTGTAATATATGCAATTTGAGTGTTTTAATTTAAATTTATTTAGAAAATGGTTGCAATAAAACTGGATTATCTTACAAATAATATTGTCTAGAAATTATTGCTAAGCACTGGAAAACCTGGAAAATTTAGGGAAAATGATAAACACAGATTGATATATGTATGTATGAACAATGACAAATGGGGAGCTATTGCATCTTCCTATCTTGAAAAAAAAAAAAAAAACATTAAAATTATACTAATGTAGACTGAGCTGATACCAAGTTAATTATGGATGATCTCACTTGACCCTGGCCTTGTCGGTCGGTGATTCCCCCATCAGCACGCAACACTCCTTTTTTAGTAACAATATGTTAAAAGTTTTTATACAAATTTGCAAGGGTGAATGACGTTGACAGAATAAATCACTAGCTATAATTATTAAATTGGCATAAATACGGGGTTATAAACATTTTTTACATAATAGAAACTCTACCAGAATCACTGATCAGAATGCTTAAACAGATAAGAAATTCATATTGCATGTATAGATCAGTGTTGGTCATTTGCATGTAGTACTACAGAACCAGTTTCATAATTTATTACATTTTTCAAAACTTGCATAATGAAATTTAACCTGGTTTTATAACAGTAATTGAATAAAAGAATGCTGCATGGCCATTGAAAGTTTTTTGTAATATATTGTGTTCTTCTACTTTAATTTTATGGTTTTTCCTGTGTCATAAGGTTAATTACAAGTGCTAAGGTTAAATTCGTGTTAGGCTTATAAATTTCCAGAAATTAGGAAAGTGTTGCATTAAAAAATAATGAAGTGCACTTCTTGGTGATGCAGAAAATTTTTCAGTTGACATTGTTTTTAAAAATCTTTGTTTATACCGTCGCATGTAGCACGAAATGTGCTTTAGTTGGTGTCCCATATATTGGGCATGATAAATATATTAAAGGAAAAAGTAGGAAAGGGAAGCAAATATTTTGCATTTGAATTAATGTAAAATTTCAGTATGGGTGACCTGCATTTTTACTATAGAAATGTAGAAACTGCAAGTGAAATAAAGTGAAATTCAATGTTTCAGCCTACATTTCAAAATGCGTTGAAACGAAAAATTTCTGGTTCAGTACTGAATATTTTAATTGAATTAAGTAAATATATGTTACTTGGCTAATCTAACCAATTGTTGTACCTACCTCACTGAAACTTTATTATCTTGTGCAAGTACAAATAAAATTTAAATGATAATTATCATATTAATAGCTTATAGTTGATAGCAATTTTATATCCTTGATGAATTCCAAAGTAGTACATATAAATACAGTAGGTATACTTGTTATATAATAATAATAAATTTTAAAGATTACAAAGCAATTAATAGCGATGAAACATGTCATTGTTAAATTTATTACCATATTCCTAATGCGAAATTATTATTTTTTTATTTTGGTGTTCTTTAAATTTTATCTTAAAAATGTATGACATTCCTTTGAACCACATTTAGTAAGTTGAATATCCTGTGGCTATACGATATATCAATTTATTTATTCCTACTGTTTGAGATAGTAATAATATTTTAGCGGTCAATACACTCATTCCGATCACAACTTCATAGCAATGTACATTTCACTACTACATTCTTTTTTTTAAATTTGAAAACGAGTTGATGTTGAAAACAGGATTCTGGTTGCTGGGCTTAGTTTTCTTTCCATATAATTACATGGTAACAATTTCAAAGACCAGCTGAATATTCCAACATTAACCAAAATCATGATATTATAATCACTTCTTTAGTATGGACATAACTAATCATATTTAGAATATCATAATCTGACCAGCCAAATTAGTTCTGCTGCAGAGAAGCTCACAAGTTTCCTGGCGTGTTTCATGGGTTTTTCCGTGTGGTGGCGCTGTGGTCAGAGCATTGCTTTTAGTGCTGCTGCGGCGCCATTACAGTGCTGCTAGATATAGGAAAACAACTGCAGCGCCTCCACACGACAATTCTGGGAACTAGCGCCAGGAAACTTGTGAATAACCATATTTTAAAGGTGAACTGACAGGGCGGTAAAAGTGGACTATGACCAACCCTGCCATTGGGTAAATTGAGACTACTTGCCAATTAGTCTGTCCATGATTGGCCAGAAAAGGGTAAAGTTCAGAGTTCACTTACCGCCCTGTCAGTTCACCTTTAATAAATTGTAATAATATGTATTATTTTTATAACAATGACTTTGGCTTTAAATTGAATGCAGCCAATGTTATAAATGAAAACATTCGGTTCTAATTAATTACAACATTAATCTTGCTGTTCTGTTCATATCAACTATGTACTACATTAATTTTCATGAAATATCTTAGTTTTAATTGTTTTCTTGAACTAAAATTTATGGAACAAAGGTTTAGTTAGGGTTAACAGGTTAACACATGGGTCTTGTAATAAGGATAAAACTGAATCATTTTATTTTTATTTAGAGACAAGATTAATTAGAACATTGCAAAACTTTATAATATATAGGGCTTCTTTCATGTGAATTTGAATAAGATTATGTAATTTTTACTTTGTGCATGTGACAAAGGTGTTATACTATTTTTTGTATACAGGTAATTAGTTTGTTTCTGAGCTTAATTTTCGCTGTTTTATTCGGAATATGGCTAGAATAAGTGGGATGGGAGTATTATGATTGTTCATATAATGATAATGGTGTTTCATATTTAGTGTGCACGAGTTTGTTATGCATGATAAGGATTCAGTTGTTGGGATATATTCATGATGCACGAATTCTTTGTATATATATTACACGTTCACTTTCAGTGGATTTTCCCTTGCTTGCTATTTATCATGTTGATTTGTTTGTCGTGCATGACTTTTAACACAAGGAATTTTTCATTTCACCCCTTTGGGTCCGGTTTCACAGCTTTCTAATGTTGTTTCAAGGATCCTTCTTCATGGAATTGTTCGTTTTCCTTTCATTCCACCAGAATTTTAAATAATGAGACATTTATTTTTGAAAAGCTGCTCTAAATTTGTATTTAAAGGTGAACTGACAGGGTAAAATTTTCAATACCAAATCGGTGGAAAATATTTCCATGCGATCACACCGTTTATCAGCACATTACCTGATTTTTTTGAAATTTTTTCATCGATTTGTTATTTTTGTAAAAATATCCGAAGTTTAATAAAATCGGCCACCAGCGGCCACCGGAACGTCAATCATAATACTTATAGTATGCTGTCATTGGCGGAAATAACAATGGCGTCATGCCCAACTTGATCTCATTGGCTGAAGCCACCTGGCGCAACCCGCAGTCGCCGGTTAGCCAATGGCGTGCGGTTAAAGTTTCCCTCTTTGAATTTAAATAACTCCTTCAATAATTTTCCAACAATTATTTTAATGGAACTCATAGTTCTAATTTGACGTTCAAAATCTACAGTTTTAATAGCATGGGAACCTTACAAAACGGTGTCAGTTCACCTTTAAAGTTTTTTGGCTCTGAACTTCCATAATCGAAATGAAATAGAAAAATGACTGTTAGTCATGGTGAATTGGTGTCTGTTTGAAAAATCAACCGTGAAATATGCATTGACAAGCAAACCGTATTTAAATCTGACAGAAAAATTTATAACTGTATAGTGGAGTTACAGGAAGTGACTTTACTGTTTACTGTATGGGTATACATGTAGTGGTTTGAGCCTGTAACCTGGTCCAGGTTTCGTGAACTTTGTGCCACCTTTTCTTTCTCATTGACGATCATCAATCTTATTTTTTTTAGCTGTAAAAGTAGAGAAAAGACCGTAAATGATGTATGTATGTATAATGTAGGTTACAAGGATGATGTTTCAACATTGACCGAAATTTTCTCTTCCTTGATGCTACTTGTAAAAATGTTTGTTTTGTTTTTATTTTCAACTTTTCCATTTAGACCATTGTGAAAGAAATGACAAAACATTTGTAATGTTCCAGACATAATAGTATAGCACACAGTTTGAACTCATTGCATGCAACTGACTGAGTTTTACTTTCTATTTTCCTTGGTTTTGTCATTTTTAAATATATTCTACAGGATTTTGGAAGCCAATAGTATTTAATTAAGTTTATTTAGTGTTTAATTGTGCATATTTTCAGCATTCTTATTAGTTTTTTATTCCGTTTTTATGTCTAGTCTTCATCTGGTAATATATTAGATTGTTTTAACCATGCACAATGCAATTTTAAATATTCAAGATGGCTTCCAATATTTAAATTTTGTTCTAAACATAATTTCTTATGTTTGAGATAATAATATCACATTCTTTAAATTATTTGAGATATGTAGTTCTTAACAGCTTTATTTAATAAGACTATTCTATGTATAATACTATCACCAATTACTTTGTGTCACAGTTCCAAATATTATTGTATTATATTTAATTTCATATTATATTATTATATTTAGTTTCAATAGTATTTTATTTATATTTAATTCCATATTTTATTTTATTTAGTTTCATAGTATTTCATTTACTTTCAAGCATTCCTATATATAAAAGCATTTCTTCCAAGTATTTGAGCTATTCCAAAATTTAATAATTTGTTATTGTTATGTACTAATATTTTGGATCCAACAATTCTTGGCATTATGTTTTATTTAACATTTATATAATTAATTATGTATGAACTATCATATTTGAAAGTTTATTATGTAGATTTTTGTAATGTATCTAAGTGATAAAATGTGCTTATTATATACAATTACATTTTGTACAAAACACTAAGTCTATAGCTCCATGACTGGAATTTTTCAAATCATATTCTATGAGCAATTCCTGCTGTTATTGGCGTTTAAAATTCAAGGCTGTATTTATAGTATACCTCTTTTATTCCTAGGGATTACTTTTACTATGGTTTTAAAAGCAATGGCAGCCTCTTGTGGCATTGTGGTGTAACATTACACAATACCTGTCAAGGTATAATGTCTTGTACCGTACTGTGTTATTACAAAAGAATCTTTAAACAGTCTTCAAGAACACACTTAGAAATATTGCAGTGGTGTTTATCATTTGGTGCTTTATTCTTTGGAGCAGTAGGAACTTGGAAAAGAGTTAAAAGTTATGCTATTATCCTTGAACCAGGCTCACCTCAAACAAAAAGTTACCTTTTTCCTGCTGAACATCCTGTTCTCTTATTTTGGTATTTAAAGGTGCTGCAGTAATTGCAGAAATATTTTTAAACCAGAAAAAAATATCCATAACTATCATAAAAAATATAGTCATGTTAAATCACCGGATACAATTTAATACAACTTTTTTAAAGGAGAACTATCATGGCAATTTTTCATATTTTTAATTCGTTTCATATTTTTTCTTAAGTTTTATTGTGTTGTTTGGATTCTTTTCCCATAATTTTATAAATTTCAACGATGTACAATGGCCAGAAAAATAACAAAAATATTTTGATCTGCAGCAGAAACATCACAATATGTTCCAACCACACCCTTGTGAAGATACGTTTATGACGTCACGGTCGACAATTAGCCAATGGTGCTCTTTCTGATTTTTAGATTCTAGATAATTCTTTCATTATTTTTTTCCTCTCAGCAGTTTTAATGGCATGGGACCGTTTCACTTCTAAACTCTGGATAGAGTATAACCATTTGAAATTGTGACATTATAAGATAATCACGCTGTAAAACAAAATTAAAATTCAATGTTGAAAATTTGGATAATTGCATATCATATTTTCTATGAAATATATTTATGCTCTAAAATTTACCATTTAGGCTAATGACTATATGTATTAGTTGTGACAGTTGACCACCAGTAGGGCGCTGCTGAGGCTGAGCTGTTAGAGTAGCACAGTATATACATAGTACTCTAATTAGATGATTTGGAGGACATACCTGCTAATTGAATTGCTTTTGAATATGATCACAAATGAGGTCATTTATGACAGATATTGGATCTATAGGCTCCACCACTGGCTATATACCAGTTGAACCCAAATTACTATTGTATGCATCAAATTATAGTAATTTTCTAATAACTTCCCCTCCCATATAGAAAGTGTTTTCTTTAAGTGGAGTTTCAAATTCAGGATCAATGAAATATCTATGAATTGTTAGTGAAATGAAGAAGTAGAAATATATATATATTGTGGACTACAATTTAATAAGCTATTATAATTATTATTTATGGGCATTTTTACCTAATTGAACTTTTAAAGGTCTTAGCATTTGACAAAGCGGATTTTTACAGGCATTAACCTTGCAGGTTTTTTGTTTCATGCCTTCTTTTGTTTGCTGTATTTGCTACTTTCCTGTTCTACCCACACTCTTGTGTCTTCCTTTAGCCGAGTTATGCGATGATGTCATTGGCCCGTTGTTTTCTTCGGCCCACTAGGAATTGTAGCCAGCCTTGCTTTCCATAGTACCTATAAAAAATCCAACAAAACCTACACATAGTATATATGCACATTTTATATTCTCCTAGTTGCGGTCAATGCTCCAACTTTCCCAACTTTCCACTCGTTTTTGAACATAATTTAATCCCACTTTCACTGCTTATAAGTACATATAAGTGTACTATGTCTCATGTCACTTTTTCCAATATGCAAACCAGTAAAATTTATATGCATACAGTGCTTTTTTTTACAGTCAACTTCTATACTGGTTATCATAACTGTAAAGGAAGTTGGAACAAGGTTCATACCACTCAGGGGAACCTGAAAATCTGGAATAGTACTTAGAAATGCATATTGTAGGTAGTTGCAAATGTCATGACCACAACTTGGAAATGCCTATAAATGGGACCTGTTGTGACTCATCTTTTGTGAAATGTTAAGTAAGTTGACTGTAAGAAAGAATTATACAGCTAGGAGCAAAGAAATGATTGTCTATAAGGGAATATTGCCTGTAAGGGAGATGACTGTTAGGGAAACAGTTAACATTAGGAGTCTTATACTAGTGGGCTAGTTGACTGTATTTGGTATCAGGTGGAGACAGTGTGATGAAAATCTTTTAAAACTCGTTCATGTACCTTCTTGATGTTGAACCGGAATCTTCTTGAACACTTGTGATTTCTTTTCCGGTTATATGTATATATAATAAAATGCAAAATAGGCCACCATTTTTACAACTCAAATGTATTTCGTTGAAAACTTCCCATTGTGTGATTGAAATGCGAACATTCAAGTTATTCTGTCATATTTTATTTATATTCAGATATGTGTTAAGAATTGTGATGCAAACACTTTCCTTCTAAAATAACTTAGAGGTCGTCCAAAAATACAAAATCCAACTTTGCTTAAATTCTTACTTTTTGGAGTTTTTTGGACTTATACATTGTTTATTGATGATCCCTTCCTTCGCATAAGTCCATTCAACAAGAAATACTCCATACAATTACTCAATTTAAAAGAAATATTGCAAATTAAAAGTACAATGGAAAAATAATGAGTTGGAATGGAGAAAGTTGTAATTAAAGGTGAACTGACAAGGTTTTGCAACATACCCTGAAAAAACTAGCATTTGATTGCCACTAATTTAGAAACATTATCTGAAAATTTGAGGCCATTTGAAGCATTATTGCCACTGATATGAATTATTTAGTTTCATATCAGTGGAGTGTATTGAGTAGTATATTGTGAGATACGTACACTGGAGCGCCATTGATAGCTCGCCATTGGCTGAAACTGCAGAGGCGATTGGCCTCATTGGCTGAAAATTGAAATTTTGCCAAAACAGGACAGTGTGACACCAGCGCGGTGACACCGTCTTCCCATGACGCCCCTTTAACTACTCTTAACTTTTTGTAACAATTTTTTAAAAAAGTTTAGTTTGCGCCAATCGTTTTATTGGCATCAATTATATAGAATCACACACTTTTCAGGGTATGTTACAAAACCTTGTCAGTTCACCTTTAAGTAACCTACTAATACTTTCACCAGGGTACCTTAAATTGTATGTTATATGAATATGATGCTGCTACCTTGTGATTGTGTCTTATTATAATTTTGGAATATATATCCAGAATTAGGTGTGTTGATGCCAAATGACCCCTTTAAAACACTATTACCTTTTCCTTATAGCATTAACTGCATATGCATGGCTTACAATGTACGTATTCAAGTGTATAGTGACATTTATTTGTTAAGCTGTTCTTGAAACAAGTTTTTTGTAGACCAGTTTCTAAGTATTTATGCGGTTCAAATGTGGCAGTGTAGGTGATCGCACCTTTGCAAAGCCCTGCAAATTTGAACAGTAGACCCCATGCTCATTAGCCCTGACATTGCAATTGGAGCGTTTGTTGGTGCTTCAAACAAGGAACAAACTGGTTGAACAAGTCCTGTTTACTTTTTAATTTTAAAGGGAATTGCTGGATCTACCTGTCCAACATTCGTCACATTTTAAATGAATAGTATATACTGTGAGTTTTTTTATACTTTTGACTTATTTGTTTTTAACTTTTATTTTCTCTTGAATCCGATTTCACATCTTTTTATATTGCATCATTGCTTATGCTGTTGCTTCACTATGTGTCGTCATCGACATTTCTTTTCACATTTTTTTCTTTTGTAAATACTTATTATAAACAAATTTGTGAATTCAAAAGAAATTTTAGAGTTTGCTTTTACGTAATTTTCACTGTGATTTGTTGACTCAAAACATTTCATAAATACAAAACAGTGAAAACAAAATATGGTGGAAAGTTTTCTAGTCCCTTGAGATTCCACTATAAACTCTTGCTAGAAATTATTTTGCATTGAAGACATTCTATCCCCTTTTATTACACAAGACTATCGCAGTTCAGTTTCTTAGACATGTATGCAAATACAGTTAGTATTTAAAGGTGAACTGATAAGGTTTTTGAACATATCTTTGGAAAACTCTCATGCAATAATCGCAATATTATTGATCATATCCCAACGTTTGAGGTAATTCAAAGCAAAAATGAGTCTGATATAAATTATCTAAATTCAAAAAAGGGGAGCATATTAGGGAGTATATCTGTCAAAGATATGTGTAGGAG
>JAQFZQ010001590.1:0-18488 GCA_034696005.1 Glomeris marginata | reverse complement strand
TATAAGGGACACAAATAGCTACTTACAAACCAATTATCAGGGTACCTTACAAAACCCTGTCAGTTCACCTTTAATCTTGTGAAAAAATGTGATGACTGCTTTGTGCTAAGTAAATAAATTGTTGCAGTTTTGCACACTTTTAGGATAACAACCAGGTAACAATTATGTAATATTTATACAATTTTAAGTATCGCATAAATAATTTTTATTGACATGCATAGTGTCAAGATATTCAATTCCCGTTTTGCTGTTATCCAATTACAATGCCATAAATATACTCAATAAAATATAAACGTTTTCAAGTGTTGAACTTGCCTAATTTTATACCCAATTAACTGAGATGACAGGATTATAGGACGTATTTCTTCCCCATATTTTAATGATGTATTAGTACATATAACAGCATGAAACTTTACCCTGAATTGGAATTACTGTAAATGAAGTTTTATCAACACTGTGATCAATAATTAATGTACTTTCTCATGTACTGCTCCAATGTACTGTTAAAATTTAATACAACTTATGATTAATAATACAGCTTTTCTTTTATAAAAATTATTATAAATGTTCACAATTGTAATTATCACTTGAGGTATTGTTAAAATGTTTGTTGGGCTTAATAGTTTTGTCAATTTTGTATATATTGACCGTTTATAAATTGTTGTGAGCCGTTAATATGCAATTAGTTATAATTATCAGCTTATTAATTACTGCATTAATGATACTTTAATATTCAATGCATTTGTGTATGCTTCACACGTTTCGGCAATTAATTACAATTAAGCTGGTCACGAAGAATTTTAAATGTCGCTCATTGTGACGTCACACAATGAGGTGGGCGTGTCCGAGCACCAACTCGGCTCGCTAAATAATAAATTTAGATTTGCCAAATCTCTATTAACACTGTTACAATGCGAAATTGATTGTTAAATTGCAGTTGTAGCGAATGAAAAGCCCCAAATATATAAATAATTTGCTTGAAAATTACTCTGATGACGCGTTTTATTTAGGCAATTTAGCAGTTATAATTGAAGGGATGTGCGCAACCGGAAGTCGATAAATGGAGACAATTTAATGGTCGTGTATATGTGGGAGGAAACAAATGCCACACTTATTAGGTGAAATGACGAGTTAATTAATTATATCTGTCGTGCGTGTCGCTGCTGTTGTCGTTAGAGGGCGTGTTGACGCCACTGATGGCAGCGCCCCCTAGCTGCTAAAAAAAAAGAACACCACGTGACGCCATTCTGACCACCTTATTGACGTGGATAATTATTGTAATCGGTGGCCACTCGTGTGGTCTTCTCCCTGCCCCTAAAATTCAAATTTTTTACAAGCTGAATTACTTTTTTTCATTCTCTCAATTGTAATGAACCTTCCGAGGGCAACGCCCCCTGGTGGTCGACATACGAGTGATAGATATGTTTTAGAAGAGCACGTGTCATGTACCAGATGATACTGTATAAGTATTATATAAGCATACACTGTAGCAGCTTTTGTTTTATTATTTAAAAGATGAAATGTAAACAAAGTCAGAACTTTGTGAACAATTTCATTGAGTTTAATATTTCATAATCTTATTTTAATTTTTATAATTTATTATAAGTTATTTAATTTATTAATTACCCAAAATTTTACACATTTGATTTCAGGAACTTGTTCAACTTAAAATGTTCACAATGAAAATTTGAAGGGAACGAATTTCAATAATTAAAAAAGAAGACAGACTAGATAATTAAAATAGTAATAAAAAAAATGTTATAGTCAGTCTCAACTCAAGATTGCACCTTCCAATGATTGGCAATAATTTATTTCACATAATATTTAAGTCGAATTTTGAAAACATTATTTAATATCAATTAAGTTTGTTAAGTATTTTCCATAAACTTTGTATAATGGGATGTATTTTGGTGTAAGGATTACTTCATAAAGTAAGAAAGCAAGAGGGAATTGCTGCAACCTTGAGTTGAGACACACTATATTTTGAAATGAGGATTTAGTGATACAGTAATTAATTTTTGTGGTATATTATAGGGAAATAAATGACTTGAATTTAGCAATGTTGTTAACTTTGAGTGATGACTAATTTTTCCCTGTAACTTACTCTGCTTTCAATCATCACCACAACTGGAAAGACCTCAAAGTCATTGATTACAAGCAAGACATTTTGTCATGTCATTAATATTTCTGACACAGATTTGTGCATAGACATTCCTCAACTTTCCATTTATATGACTGAAACTTAGACCTTATGTCACACAGAAAATCTTGTAAAAACTTGCTACATTTTTATTATTCCTTGTGTAAAATAACCCCACTATAAATGATAGAAACTGTATCCAGAATGTGGTTTATCAAATATTAATGTAACTTATTTTCTTCAAAATTTTGAATCGTTTTTAAAGGTTGGGCTTCATTTGCAAATATGAACTGACACTGTTTAGCAAGGTATATAGAAACCATGAAACAATATGCACAAAAACATTGAAGAAAAAAGTTGGAAATTAGTTTTTAAAAAAGTTATTAGTAGGCCTACTTGAAGTTCGACAGCAAGTGTGTTTATTGTATTAAATGGGGTAATTAAGTTAGGCAAACCTCCTATGTTAGCAGACCTCCTACCTGGTAAACTTTAGTAGTAAAAGTGACAATATTCGCGAGGCCAAATTTTCGCTGAACACTAAATTTAGAGGTTTTTGTGCTTTTATTTTCAAGAATATATTGACTTGTGACATTTCTGATCTTTTTAATGGTTAATACATTGTTTAGTAATAAGTGCATTTAGTGATGTTGGAACTAGTTCATTGTATCGATACGTCATCGGTGTACCGTGTCAGTACCGAAGACGAGTGAGCCGCCATGTTAGTGCTGGTCAGAACATTGTAAAAATCACTTTCACAGCTAGGAATGACTGGAAATTTTTCCAAATTTGATTTATTTTGCAAGTGCATGATGGGGTTTGGTTTTTGGGTTGACTCGATTTTGTGATTGACAGTGGCCTTTTCGTGAACCTCGCTTCCGGTACGTCTCTGGTTGCCAACATGCAAGTGACGGATGCATTCCAGTCGGCGCCCTCTAGCGGTCACGTGACGTGACTCTCTCGCCAAGTTTTTACTGCGCGTCATACGAATTTACGAAAAAGGGGGAGGGGCACAAACAGAAGAAGTAGTAGTAATAGGGAAAAAACAAAAAAACCTAACAACTTCCTTCTCGGTTTCAGCGTTGGCTTGAAATATTTCCTATTATTATGCGCGTTCTTTGTCGGGCGGCCATTTTGGTGCGAGGACAGATAGAGATCTGCGCATGCGCATGCGCAACATGACGAGGCGATTAAAGCGTATAATTACCAGCTTGGTAATTATAGAGTCCATGGTGTCTCGAGTCACTTGATGTAAGCGCCATCTGCATGTAGACGCCATCTTTACTTTTTTATTCTCATATTTCATTTTGACCATTAAACTTCCACTCCAAATTATTTTAATAATTTGCTAATTTCTAAATTATCTTCATGTCTCTAGTACATTATTTAGTCAATTTCTACACATTTTGTGCCAAATTTGTAATCCAATATCAATTTTGTCATCTAATATTAGGGATGATTTATAAAACTGATACACTCAAAATAAAAGTTCGTATTTATTAACTGATTGAAAGTTTTCACTTTTATTACAGCCATAGCTATAATTATAGTGTGTGTTGCCCTTGTCAAATATTGCAGTAATTTGATTGTCACTAATTAATTGTACTGTTATAATGAAATCTGTTATAGTGACATACAATTTGAGCTGGAGCTTTATTTAATTTACAATTTATTTGCAGCAAAAATGAATAACAAAATTGTCAAATTATGAGCCTGGTAATGTTATTTAAAAATTTAGTAATGATATTGGCTGCATTCATTTTCCAACCATAATAAACGATTTTAATAATATTTGGATTATGGCCATGTCACAGACCGGTTTATAATAATCATAATTGCATTCAATGTTATAATCACATTATACACAATATAATAACCTGATTTTCAACTGTGGATTTAGGGCCGTTCAAACGTTTAATCACATTTTATTGCTTATAATAATCTGATTATTGAAAATCATGATTATGGTTGGAAAATGAATGCAGCCATTGTATTAGGGGAGAGAAATATTGCAGATTTTACGTTTTGATCACAAAATTTTGGATGCTCTTTCGAACTGATTTCTTCGTATAGCAGAACACGGGGTATTGCTTTTGGACCACTTGGTTTTTTGGCGATTAAGTTATATTAGGTTATGTTATAAGTAATAAAGGAATATGTTGGAGTTTGTGGAGGTTGTTTTGGAGGGGTGGGGGGGACTTGAAGAGGAGGGGTCACGTGACCCCAGTACATGCAGTTGATTCACGGCAGCAAGAGTATATAAACGAGGCTCTGTTTACTCTTGGTCTGCTCTCATTTGTGCGCATGCGCCAAGACGTGCCATTAGGGATGGAGGGAAAAAAAGGTTTTAGAAACTAGGAAATTTGATCCGTTCCCTGCCAACTTAAACCTACACTAGCATTTATATAGGAGCAAGAGAGAGGCTTGTACTCTCTACATGCTCTATATACTCCTACAACGTGTATATATGCGCTGTAGGCCTACTTGCTTTGTGTTTGTGCCCACATGCTGCATTCTGTTGGAAAAAGTCCCTTTGTCTTTCTTTCTAAATCCGGATGGTAACGTGTTTGTAAAATACACCCGCATATTTACCCCAACATTTTCAAAACCTTATATACAAGTTTTTAAACGGAGCAGTGATAATTTTTGGGACGAGAGAAAAAAATGATTTTGATTATACTGCAAATATAGCAAAATTGTCAGGGGCAATTCAGAGAATTGAAGAATAACTTCTCCAAAAGTTGCAGCTTTGGTGTCTACTAGACTGGAAATCCTGGAAGTGCCCTGGAATTTGGGTTGTTGTCCTGGAAAATTTGTTTCATTTCACATGTTAGCTGTCTTTTCCTCAATTTTTATAATCTTTTTGTTTGTGTTAACACCCCATTAAAAAACGTTTCAATCATAAATAATATTATACTGTTCATTTTTAGGTTATTCAAACCAAAATGTATCTTTGAATAGCACTGTATCATTATTGCACTTCAAAAGATTATGTATGCTTGCTGTTGTATTAAATTGTTTGCTTTTATGACTAATTTAAGTACGTAATATAAAATTGTCAATGCGAAAATGCCATTGAAAAACAACCGTGTTACGATGCTTGTAATTTACTTGGAATTGTCCTGGAAATTGACATCCAGTTTTTGGTAGACACCCTGGTTTACCACTTTGGAAAATAGTAATCTTGCAAATCATGCCGATTTTGCTCAATAATTTTAAAATTGAAGATGCCTTTCGCGCGATGTAGACGCAACCATTGTTATTTTACCTCACTGAAGTGTTGGCGCTGTGCTCACCAGACGGCGCTCGCGCGCATTCTGCAAAAGGTCTATTGGTGACTATATGAGGATGGAATATATAGCTGCCTTTTTGCGTGTAACTTCGTATCGATGTCGGTATCGATCACGTATCGATCGATTTTAGCGGAGTTGGACGTCTGTAATTTGCAGACGTTTTACTTTATTTATACTGCTTTTCGTTTATGCAATTTTTATAGGCTCCCCAACATTATTATTATGTTGTGGGGCTGCATTCACTTTCTGAATAAGTAAGATCTTTGCAAGTACATTATACTAGAAATAATGATTATTTCAATTGTATTGCGGTTTTTGCCAATGCGAATTCTGCTGAAATCCAATTGTAATGGCTGAAAATGGCAATTGACCCAAATGTCCAGTAAATGCTCATTAATTTCCCATTATACATTAAATAATACTCAATTCAATTCCAAATTGCATCAAACTCTGACAAAATAAACCACTCGTACTTGACATTATTTTTGCTCGATTTGGTCATTAAATGTATTGTAATTATAGAGTTATTGATTTTTAGAAATGGATATACTCATCGCCAGCTTTTGTAAGGGGCGTGTCACAAAATCGACTAGGCGGAATATGACTGGTAGCTTAAAGGGGAGGTATGGCATTGTCAGTGTAGATGGTTGTTATTCGCTTATGGTGAAACAAACTGCTGTATTTATCACATGGGAACACTGAACTGTGAAAAACTTTATTTGTTGTTTAATTTTTCTGTATACTAATGTGAATTTGGAATTTGCAGAGATGGTGGAAGTGAGAAATCTGGAACTGACACTGGAGGTGCAAACGGTGACAGTAGTTCAGCCCGTGTTTCCACTGTGGCCGCCCCATCGCCCAGTGACATCACTGGGGACCCACCCACACCTTCTGCGTCCGAAGGCCCCTCCACCCCGTGTTCAGCGGCTGCTGGAGGCGGGGCAGGGGCGGAGTACTCCGACCGGCAAGCCCCTCCCCCACACGCCCACCAGGCGCACAGCCCCTCCCCTACGATCCAATATGGCGACCAGAAATCTGGCATCTACCAAACTCGGATTGGGATGACTGGCGGTGGAGGGGGAGGAGCTAGTTCGGGCGGAGTCGACCACTTGGGGGTTGGGCTACACGCCCACCACCCGCATCATCCACACCCACATGCACACCCTCATCACCATCACCACCACCACCATCATCATCATGTTTCCTCAATGGTCAAGGACCACATGGCCCCTTTGGGACTAGGTGCAAGTGATTCTGTGGGAATATTATCTGATTATCAGACGTTATGACGTTGGAACGATGTGACGTCATCACACTGATGTTCCTTCTTTTTTCTTTCTAATGAAACTTTTTTTAGATTGGGGTTGTTTGAGTTTTACTTTTAACGTTTGTTTGATTTGCTTGGAGTATGTATGTGTGATTGATTTATTCTTAGTTATTCTTTTCATTTCTACTTTCCACCCCCTCCCCCTTAATACGTATAAAAATGCGGAGATTTATTATTATATAATTATAAATATTACATAAATATATCTATATATTTAGAGCTGTTGAATTCATTCCGAGTGACTTTTATTTCTTTTCACACCCTTAAAGTTGTTTGTTTGTTTTTGCCAAGTTTCCTGAGAAGTGCAGATCGGGGTCGTGCATTAAGAATGTCGGTTTGAAGGACATTTACTTGACATTTCTTAAATTTAAAAATTTAAAGTATTTAATAAAAATTAATGAGTTGTTGGAGCATAAATTGGGTGCAGTACTCACTACTTCAACTAATTTATCCTGATACCTTATTTCATGATTAATTAGTCCAAATCTTTGGAAAATACTTTAAAAATTATATTTGGACGTGGTTTTTTGCACGACCCCTGATTTAGTTAGAAATAAATTCATGGTGATTAATTATTATTTATTGCGGAAAGACAGTTGGGGCAGCAGCACATGACGTTCCTATATAAATACATACACCTTCAAGTATAAATGTCATTGTAATCATATGCGATGACGTCACTGGTGATAATGAATTATGGGAAATTATATTTCGTTTAATATACAGTTTCACTAACATGAAAAATTACTTTTCAAATTTTTATATGTAAAAGAACATGCTGAATTTGAAGGAATTCAGTTCTACATTTGTAATTCTCGTAAAAGTATCCAGAATGGGAAAAGAAAATTATGGCAGCTTTCGAGTGACGTCATCGCTGGGTGGGGTAATATTTGGAAACTTTTGTCAATGTCTTTCTTACGAGCAATGACTTCCCAGTTGCACCATTCTTTTATGTACAGGGCGTCCATAAAAGAATGATGCAAAGTGAAAACCCATTTGAAACTGGACACAGTGAGCTCGTGTTGAGTACGACTCATTTTATACTGACTGTATTATAGCTAGTTGCCCCTATTGTCGTTGTCTGAATTACATATATGTGTGTGCCCTGATAGAGTGACACCTATTTTCGAGGACCATCTGTCTAAGAGGACCACTAACACCCATTGCTTTCCAAAACCGACTGAACTTGGTTTATCTCGCCCCCTTGAATACAACTTTTTCAACGTTTCTTGGTAATTTTGCTGAGATAAGCACCTGCTCATGCTTAGCTTGTGTTCATACCAACAGGGAAAAATGAGGGTCTTCACGTATTTTCATTAAAAAAAAAATAAATTGGATGAAAACTTTAAATACTTGGAATTAACTCTGTGCTGATTGGCATCTTAAAATGAGCGCATGCACATTGCAGAATATTGCATAACTTGTGCACTGTGAAGTTAATTTTTGTAAAATGCCATTTTTCATCACCGGTGCTCATCCAATTGTATCTTTCACCGCAAGTGAGCTGTGAGCATATACTCATGCTTTTATGCTGGTCCCAACTCTCAAACATGACCGAACCTACGTATTAAGTCTAGCTTACTTTACTCGAGCCTGACTCACAAGTGTACAACTTACACAAACCATTGCAAAAACGTAAAGATAAAAAGTACAGTTGAACGAGCTGAGTATGTATACTTATGCTGGCTCAGCTCACTTTTGAGTACACTTTATTGATCTGTCCTAAACGTGGAACGAAACGAGATATCGTTTGCAATAAACGAGGAAGGTGTAATTTGTAACTACTAATTATATGCCTCGTGTAGCCTGTAATTCGATCTGTGAATCGATACCAAGATCGATACATAGTTGATACTCTCTGTATACCGACACTTGGAAGGAAAATAAGAGCAGTATTCGGTATATTGTTGTTATAGAGAGAGTTCAATACGACCAGGACGTGGCACATTGTGCATTTTGTATGGGATAAATGTGCATCATCTACATTGGCTGATCTGTTCGCATTGCATTCTGGGTGCTCTTCCTTGTAAAACACATGTAGTATATATCGATACATATACGAGTACCGGTATTCAAATAAGTACAGTGAAACCTGTGAACTTGACCACCCTTACGTGCTGACCACCTGACGCAGTTGACCGTTTTTTCATGGAACCTAAAAGTCCCATAGGATTAGTGACAGACCCTCTTTAACCTGACCCCCTTGAATGTCTACCACATTTTATAGTACGCTGTCATAACTTTATAATGTGTTTAAACCTGAAAAGTTGACCACTGTATAAGAAATTGGGATAAATAAAATTTATTCCTTGGCAATTTGACACCGTGATAATGTAGGCCCTATATGAGGAATAACCCCTAGGCATGAGTTTATTTGCAATTCCTGATGCATATATGTGTATACTGTGACGTCATTGGCCAGTTGACTTCATGTTGGCTACCGAATTTTACCCGGATTGGCGTTTATTGACCCAGCACTGTAGCAACTGTATAATTTTAGTATATGCATACTAGCATTACAGTGCCCTGCATTAATTTTCTATGCATATTGAAATATGTTGACCACCTGTAAAAGTTGACCAGATTTTTTTGGAACCACGAGTGGTCAACATACACAAGTTTCACTGCACCTACAGGGTTCATTGTAGAGATGGTCTCTTATTTTACACAGGCAGACACAAAACACCCACAATGCATTGCGAATAAAACATATATAGGTGACTTGATGAGGCATATTGTGTCTCCTTGATGACGTAAAAAATTAGGGATAAACAAAATCGCATGTCACGTGACTTGGATTTTATTTCAATTTGGTTGCGATATCTTCCAATTGCTGAGATTATCGATGTAAATTGAATTGAGGGAATGTACAGAGGTTTTTTTGTTTTCTTGGTGAAGCCGCACTCCTTGTTTTGGTAGGAGGAGGAGCTTCTATCTGATTGATTGACTGACTGATTGATGGGTTGATCGTTAAATCGATGTGTATTTATTTGCGAGATGTTTTATTGTCATAAATATTGATTGTTTGGAGCTGATAAAAAACAAAGTAGACATATTGAATTGAACTTTAATGGATCCAAACATGGACAAATGACATTTTTTCTATATCATGGCAAAAACCGGATGTTGGACCTAAATAACATGCTGTTAGGTGAAGTTTAAATTTGTTCTAAAATAGTTATATATGAAATTTGGCAAAATGCCAAATTATTTTAATTAAGAATATTTGGGATTAAAATCATTAAATTGTTTGCTAAACAGTATACAGGACTAAATAACATTACTAAGAAAATATAACAAATGTTTCATTTAAATTTAATTGCACATAATCCATAATAAAAATGTGTAGTAAATTTAATTATAGTACAATTTCCTGATATACTAATCCTATTAGAAGTTGAGAAGTATATATGTAAGCAATGTTATTTATACCTATATACAATTTGCATACATTGTGAGTCAAGTGGTGCAAGTGCGGTTTCAAATTCCTGATACTTGTAACCAATCTTGATTTGCATAACACATGATAGCCATGCATAATATATTCGCTAATTAGCAGATTGTCATGTTTCTGTAGGCTTTCCATACTCAACATCGAGCGCCATCAACACCCTCCTCTGTTACATCGAAAGGTAAAGTGATAACATTTCACTTATATTGTGTGTTTGTTCCGAGACAACCGTGGTCTTTCCATCACTTCATTCCCTGGTTATTTCTGCCTAAATTAACTTAATTTTGTGTATAAATTTTTATAAACAAAATTTAACCTGGGATGGGTTCTAAATTAGATCTTACTAGTGTAATACTTTTTTATATAAGGATATTTTTGGTTGTGATGTTCCCAAGTTAGTGTCCTTGCAAGTTATTCCCAAGCAAAGTTTGTTGTGTACTGCTATATAAATTTATTTGAATGCAGGTATTGAGTGAGAGGCCCTTTTGTGGGCCTCTTGAAAAACCTGATAGAGATCTTCAACTGTTTTGTATAGTTGAGAGGGAAAGGGCCTTATAGGACCGTTTCCATACACGTAATTTTCGAGATCATTGTGTGAAATATACTCCAGCCCCTCTTTTCATGCTCAGGGGCCCTTTAGGCCTACACACATGTATACACATACACACGCCCCCCTCTTGATTTCAGCTGTCACGTGGTAGTACAAGTTTTTGTCACTACTTCCCTGCATAACCACCAAAAGGCCCATGTAGATGCATCACCTGCGTCTCTCTTTTTTCCCCCTCAAAGTTCCTCCTTGTTTTTGAAATTGATCGGCGGCCATTTTTGTTTTTGAAGAACGCCGTTTCACTGGATTTTCACTGGACCAGCGCGAGTTTGCGCTTTTTTCCGCTTGGGTGGCGCTGTTTTCATTCTGTCCGATTTCTGCGATAATCGTGTTGGCATGTGAAGATTAGATGTTGTTTGTTTTTGCTGTCTATATGAGCTAGACTGGAGATGTTGAAGTTGAGCAGGTTGGCGACATTGTCACTCGATTTGTATTGTTTTGGCCCTGAACAAAACATGATGCTTGTTGCCTTTGGCCATGGACAAAACGTTTTGCATACAAATTGGCTTTTGTCGGCAATCAAAAACATGATCGTTCAGCATTTTTTCAATTTGTTCAACAGAAAAAAAGTTTCGATTGGACTCCGCAAAAAGTGTCCGTATATAAATGAACGGTGCGGTTTCAATGCCAGCAGTATGTGATCCTGACTCGAATATTATTCAGCTAGTTACTATGTTAGTTAGCCTGTGGAGTTACATACAGTACACCTTCACCAAGTTATACAACAGTATTTTAGAAACTTGTATGTAATGATACCTATATATATATACAAACAACAACTGATTTTTATTGGTTCAACGAACCGTTTAGCGAATGAACGTCTTAAATACAAATTACTTAATGGAAACAATTGTGATTAAAAGTTTGACTTGTCATAATTGTACGATATATTGATTTTATTATTGGTTCATTATCATTTATAATCGGAAAGATGGATTAATTTTGGAAGTGTCCACTAATGAATAGTGCATGCAATAATTATCTTGTAGGAGGAGTTTATACTGGATACTTTTTATTATAATTGCAGATTTGATATTAAGATTATTTGTTTGTTTATTTTATTGAGTTCAGTGGGACCCAAATTGTTTAAGTGTCATAAATGCAATTTCATTTTATAGAAATAATTAATAGAAGGTTAATAATGGTTATGGAAATGAAGGAGAAAGTTTTTGGAAGATGAATATAATGAACTGCATGTTGCAAAGTTGACTTGCATTTCATCCACCTTTTGGAGCAATATTTAGTGCACAGTTGCATGTGGTGTTATAAAGTGAGTTAGGGGCGTGCTGGGCTCGGTTTACAGGAAGAGTGGTTATATATGTGGGCCCTTACCTAAACGCAAAAAGGCGTTTGGAGGCTTTGCAAAACTTTGTAAGGTTTGCAGAGTGACGAACCAAAAGCGTGACGAAGGCAACAAAAGTGACTAACAAGCCCAGCGACACCCGTGAAAGTGCCCGCCTCCAAACGGCCCAAATGCCCTTTTGTTCACTCTCAGTGGGGGCTTGGCAATGCCAAACCGCCGTGCATCATGGGAACCGACCCCTCACACCTTAACCCTAACCCCCAATCACGCTTTATTTATGTTGTATAAACCTAACCTCGAATAATAAGTATTATAAATTTCTTATGAATATTAGGTTTGAAAATAAGGTGAAATGTTGAACTGGTGGTCAAGATATTGACCGATAGATAAATATACCCACATTGAAGATCACTATGAACTCTATTGGTGACGTCATATATGTGCACCTGAATCTGTGATAATCAGATTTTGTGTATTTAAAAATATTGTAAAATAGTTGAATGTTTACGGGTGTAATTATCCATTAAAAATTGAATGAAGGGAATTAAGTCAAAAAATATGTAAGGATATATACTTAATGTTATGCTAGTATATATGATTAAATAATCCCAGGGAATTCAATTTGGTTTCTCTCTGATTTTGCAATGTTAAAATGGAAAATAACTTGCAATGCAGGGAAGCGATTTAACAATTGTGTGCAGCTGAAAAGCCAACTTCACTATATGCTATTTGGTTTGTGCCCCAATTGCTATATTAGCTAATCAGTTTACACTATGATCAAAAAATAAATAGCGGCCTAATTGGTGTGTCAATTTGTTAACTTTAAATTACAAACTTTGGTAATTAATTTTAAAAAATACCCTACTTTGAAATGTATGGACATTTTAAGCGTTGCCTCGAAGAACTATTCAACTAACATATTGATGGAAATTAGTAATTTCAGAGTGTATTCACAAGTTTCCTGGAGATAGTTCCCAGAAGTGTCGTGTGGAGGCGCTGCAGTTGTTTTCCTATATATCTCGCAGCACCGTAATGGCGCCGCAGCAGCGCCACCACACGGAAAACACATGAAACACGCCAGGAAACTTGTGAATATTGTTATGAAATCGGAAATTAGTCACGGAAATCCTTAAAAATTTATGGGACTTTATAATTAGTCATGTGAATTAATAATACATGGAAATTTTTAAACGTTTCACAATTTTCACTTTGCTCACCGTAATATTTTGTAATTTGTTAGATTTATAGGAAGGATAAAGTGATGGGTATAGTTTTCCGATGCTGCTCTAATACAATTACTGATGTTTTATACGTGTTATAATTAGTATGCGAATGTTGGTGCACGTTTGGCATTGCAATTCGGTTGTATATGAAGTGTGTTTACTGGAGGTCACGTGACAAGATGGCGACCATCTCGCGGTCGGCTGCCTGTGCGTCACACAGTAGGGGGTCAGATGCGACCAGACTCCTCGTGAAAAGGGGCTATAGAGGGTAGGAGGGAAGTTGATAACATCTCTTTTTGCCACCGTCTTTTCTTCAAACTGCATTGCTCTTTTGGCCACTGCATCATTGGGTCCCAAACTCCCCTCCCCCTGCAAATGCGCAACGGGCCCCTTCAATCGTCTGCTTAAGCCTAGAAGATTAGGGCGTTATCATCCCGGATTAGCAGATGGCCGTTTACTTTGCCGATTCAACAGGCCCTTTTTACTTGGCCTCTCTTTTAGGACCCAAACCATGATGACATGTCCGTTCGTTCAGGCGTACAGTTTTGGTTTTCTTTTCAAAGGTCCTATCCATGTCCATGGGTATATAGGCTGGAAAAAGGGCCAACAATGGGGCCTGGGTTGCACGCGCGCCATTTTGCAACTTTGGGGCACCTTGGCGTGCCAATTGGACCAAAAACATTCTCTGGTTACAGGTTGGCGAAAAACGATATGCAACCATGCACCCCAAACCATCAAATCGAGCTCTGAAACTTAAAACTCGGCAAATTAAGACTTCTTGTTGGAGTATTAGGCCCATTTACTGTATAGCCCCTGTAATCCAGAAGTTCATGAAATATAAATGTTTGTTGAGCAAGATGTGGTAACCCGCAAAGCCAAAAGTTAATGAAAATCCTCTTTGAAGAGGAGCCTTTTCATATATAACAACTTTGGACATTTAACTGTATGGTAATTTAGGGTGTCTATACCGCATTTAAAATATAAAATTTACAAATGGTGTATAAAAGTCACATTTTCAAATATATAACAAATGATTTCCACCGTAGACAGGTTTTACTGTACTGTATTGTAATTTTGCGCACATGTTATTGTGAACACATTGAAACTTTTTAAATATCAATCATTGTTCGATTGTTTTCCATGACCAATTTCAAATTTCAATTACTTTTCCGAGGTTTCCCATGACCATTTTAAAATTCCATGACTTTTCCAGGAAATCCAGGTATTTCATGACAGTAGACACCCTCTAATTAAAGTGTGTTAGAAGGTTTAAAATGTTTAGGTAATTAATTAACCTGTGCTATATTACAGCAAATGAGATTTCATATTAGCATGTATTGTAGCTTCAAATATGTATTTGCAGCAATGAGCAGAACGCCCTCTGCTGAGAAAAAATGGAAACAAACCGCACTGTTGACTAATAATTTAATAATAAAAACTGGAATTCACTGAGCCCCATCTCGTCACATTGGTCCATAAAACTGTACGGGGTTTCTTCAAGTACAGACTGGGAATAGATTTTAAAAAAAAATATGAAAATAAAAATAGAAAAATGTAATGCAGTGAAGCCAGTTGCAACTTTAAGGTGATTCATCAGATGGCTTCTCAGCATTACACGGTAATGTTGCTTTCAAACTCCCAACTTGTGCTAGAAATAAATAAAATTATTATGAAAATATTGTTATTCTACTAATCTGATGATGCTCTACAACTTTCTAATTGGAACTAATACTTAAACTTTAATATTTTTCGAGATAAAAATTGTAGTTCAGTCTCCAAATACGATTGATTAACTGACATTTTGACTAAAATGAAATGTAGCCAAGTCACAATCATGATTTCATCTCTGCACAGTTATGAATAATTTTATTTATGTTATTTTCCAATGAATAAATGTTTTCCATTATTCTGTTTTTATTTACCGCAGAATAATTTAGCCAAAACGCAGTTGAATCTTTCTTCGGCGCAGCTCGCTTCATCAATTGATGAAACTTACTTTTTCTCTAGTCTCTTTTAACAATTATGAAAAAATAGATTGTCTGTATCGTTTCAGTTGAAGTGATTTTAATTTGGGGATTATTATATTGTTCAGTAAATTGGTTTTGGCGTTTGTCAATGTTCTTTTGGGACATTGGTTGTTCTTCAAAATGGCCGCTGCTTTCTCAAAATCTCAAGTTACATTCGCTTCCGTAACGTTTCTTATTTATTTTTTTCCCCTCTTATCCTGTTCCCCTTTTTGTCTTTGCACTTAGGTTTCTTTCTGGTCTGTTCACACTTGTCAATCGTGTCAAAGTTGTCCGAAATTTTCATTGGTCGCATGTTTTGACGCCCAAACCGTGGGAAATATAATTATCATATCTGAATTCACCGTGCAGAAACTTGCATAGTATTTCTAAATGTTTAATCCTTCAATTTCGATTTTGATTTCACTGCACGTTTCTGGACCATTTATTTCTTCAAACTGCTCATAATTTATTCTATTTTTAAATTTTAAGTCACACACATTGCAAGCCGAGTTAAAATGCAGAAGCAAAACTCTCTGCTTTTCTATTAATAGTGTACTGAATTTTTGTTACATGAATATAAAAAAGCCAATATATGATTTATTAAATCAATTTTCAAATGTAAATGACAGGCAGGTACATTTGCATTTTGATAAAATGCAATGATATAAACTAATTTTAGTAGCATTAACCATATAGTGCAATTTATTTTGAATTTATACGTATTTTTATTTTAGAAAGTTTAGTTGTATTTTTCAATTTTTTTTTTAAATTATGACATTCACTTTCATGTGAAATTAATTTCAGGTTTTTGATGGAGCCTGTAAAAAATTGTCCTGGGAATTAATTGATAGTTATGTAATTATACGGTTGGGCGGAAATTAAATTTGGATGATGACAAGAGGAAGTAAAGGGCGAAGGATATCACAAAGTTATTCTTTTTCCAAAAAGCACCTTAAACAAAGTGAAAACAGGAAAAAGGGGCGTCTGTCAATCATCAAGCCTAGACGGCCATATTGAATCCGTAAGACAACGGCTTCCGTTTCAAACCTGTGCTTTTTTCACCCTCTAATTTATTCTCCCTTTAAATAACATGTAAAAAGCAAACTTCCTCTAAAATGTTTTCATTTTATACTGAAACATTGCAAACATACCTGTAAAAACAAATGGAAAACACCATTTTTTGGCAATATCAAAATCGATGTCTTTTAAGAATAACTTCATGTAAGGTGTTGTGTGTACACAATTCAATTATACTTTTTTGCAATAATTTAAATGGAGCAATTTTGCAGTGTGTAATTTTATAAAACAAGAATTAATTGTACGAAATGCTATTTCGTTAAAAATTTTGAGGTTAATTTAAAAATTTAAATTTGAATATTTGCAAAATAATTTCAAATTCTGTATAATTTTATTTAAAACTTTTACATTTATTATTATTTGCAAAACCTAATAAAATTGACTTTTTACTAGTAATTGATAAATATATTAAAATTATTTAATTTATTGTCATTTGAAATATTTACCATATACAAATTTAATGCATATTTCGTTAGTTTTTGTTACATTTTCACCAATTTATACATATTTCGATTTGAACTTATACTAATAGTAATTAGTTTTTATAAACTCATTTTGTTATATTTAGGCGGGAAATTTTTGTTTGCCTTTTTCATAATGAAATTTATTCTATAATTATAAATATGATTAAAAAATGCAACTTGATTTAATGTTTGCTGCAAAGCCCACCCACTCTGTAGAGTATGTATATTTATTTATATGTTGTTACATTACATAAATTCACACTAGACTATATTTGGGAAATTTTTGCACGTGATTCGTGATAAAAGGAAATAAATCTGGAAAAATATGTGCATATTTTTTGCAGTGATTTAATATTGCACTTGAAGGGAATTTTAGCACCGAAACAAATCAGCGTGAAAGCATTTGTATAATTCTCCCATGACACGTTTCCCATCATGCAATTTTCCAAGATGGCGTGTGCTGATCGTATATGCTCATTACCCATTTAATAACACTAATAGCATGGGTTTTCCATCATATAGGCCTACTTTCAGTTCCCTTCCAATCGTGTAAATCCCCCATTATCATCATATTGCGGCAACAATTACGAGCAACAAATTGATTTCACTGCCATTTATAGCCTATATACATACACATCATAAAAACACTGTAACAGAGACTCTTTTGACGCAAATTTCACCTATAAATTGCAATTAATACCGATAATTAGATCACATAAAGTATGTCAATATTTTATTAAACTTTATTTGCAGCAAACCCATTATTACAAATGACTGTAATTGAAATGGTGCATATTGTAATTTCTGAAATATCATGTTCATCATTTAAACTGCATTTCATTTTCAAATTAGAAATTAGCTCAACATACAGGGTGTTTCAAAATTCGGGTCACTGCTGCATATCTGTTGAAATATGTAAAATAAACCTGATCTGGTTACTTAATATAGGAAGTCTACAAAAAGCTATAACCATTTATGACATCACACGTGGCAATAAAAATGTCTGTTTCAATTTTTAAGTTTAGATTTTGGACATTTAAAGTGCGCAATGTGTTTTAAAAAATTATTTCATTTTAACATATTACATTAATTTATTTAATATAGTTTTTAAAATGATGTAATATTGATTTAAAATTGTATTAATGGAATTGGGATTATTCATTCTATTTAAGTATATTACATGTTTGATCTAGTTTATCCGGTTTAGTTTATTAACTTTGGGAATTAATTTGGCCTACAAACAAGACATTTATAGTCTAAAATAAAGTTTTCGGGTTGTTTAATATAATTCTATTATATTATATTTCCTGGTCATATTAACTTATGAAATTTTAATGCAAATATGTTAGTTAGAAATTTTTTTTTAATATTTGTGTGCTTTTTTGGAGTATGGTCACGTGACCTTTATTCGGATCGATGAACAATTTTTGTTACAATATGGATTTGTGAGCATATATGATGATAGTAGGTGTGTCTGTCGATCTATCTACCTGCTGTCTATTCAACTGTCAGGTAATAACGTTGAACCACCTTGCCATTATTGCCGGAATTGATGTTTGTAACACACGTGACCTCTGACCCCCCCCCCCCCTCTTTCATC
>JAQFZQ010001589.1:0-18521 GCA_034696005.1 Glomeris marginata | reverse complement strand
GAGTGGAATCCACTTTTCCTGAGTTATTGTTATTAAAAATCAAGTGGTGAAGCGTTAAAAACGCCGGATGGCTGCAAACGACGAGTGGCGAAATTAATCTACATTTCGTAAATACGCACAACTCACAACCAATCACTATTTACGTCTTAAAGAGGCGGGACGAGAGGCTGGACAAGAGGCGGCCCTATTCTGTCCGTCTCAATGCTAGAAAGAGTGTAACTAGAATTATTAATTAATAAGTTTATCAGTGTTACCTGGGTTTTTATATTTTATACTGACTAACTACAGTAAAATATGGAAAGAATTAAACAAATATTGAATCATTACATTTTCAATTTCATATTTTTTACTATTTCATCTTTAACTTATTGGGCACTCTTGAGGGGTCTTGCACATTATTTACCCTGATGCATGCATGCAGTATTCATGCCAATTAGGTAATACAATTTCTGCAAATGTGCTGATGCTGCTGATAATGAAGATTGTTATAATGATATAATGATGCTAGGGAATACTATTACATGTACTTTGAATTAAGAGAAGTGCTAACGCAGTGGGAGCAGCATGGCTAATGACATTGGAGATGAAGTGTATTGGGATTTGATTGGTTGGAAAAGGGGTGTGCTTAACGTTCACCCTGACTATACACAAAAGAAAAAGAAATCTCACTATTCCATATTGATCAAGTTAGAAGCGATAAATTGCCGGATTATACGCCGATTATGATTTATGCGCATGCGCACTCTCTCACCCTGTCTTTATATACACGTACGTCCGGCCTCATTCTTTTTCCCCCGTTATTTTTTTTGCAACCCACCCTTCTATAGAAGAGCATGACATTTTTCCTCGCAAATTTTAAGCACTTTACCACCCATTTTCCACCACAAATCCTTCCCCTCCTCCCTTTCAACTCGTATATTTCAAGAGAAACAGATCCTTTCGCATGGCCGGACTCATATTGCAGCTGCCCATTGTGCTCTGCATTGGTCCTATATATAGTTTTTCGTGTGCCGAATCAAAGGCCGATCGAAGACCCAGACAGACATGGAAGGTACTAAAAAGTGGGAATGGTAGTTTGTTTTTCTCTTTTATTGCCTATTTAATTTGGTGATGTGATCGCACCAACGCCATTGCACGTCACAGACGCCATTTTGGCCACAACCACCCCTTTATTCTCCCTTTTCAACAAAAGTAACGTCATACCATACAACCTATACCCATGCTATTATTGATGACCATCGAAACCTGCAGCTGAAATACGAGCTACATATATATTTTTCTCTTTTGAGCTCCAACAAGCACAAATTCCTTGTGGATCAAAACACAAAAATATGATAATGCAGCCTCTATATAAAATATATAACAATCCTTAGCGTACGAAAATCGAAAATGTACCTAAATAATATATATGTTACTGTGAGTTTGGCCATAACAGTGAGTTTAGCCATAAAACCGGTAACTTATATAACGCACTTGTTATGGGAGTTAAGATATTATAAGTAACCGAACGAAAACTAATTAACCTAACGTAACCAAAACTAGTTATAAATACGTTTTGACACGCTGTGGTTCTTTTATGTTCACGGTTGTTTTTCGAAAAAACCGTTATTTCAAGGCGAAAACCGGTTTTATGGCCAAACTCACTGTTTTGGCCAAGCAACAGTCTTTTCGGAGAAATGGAAAGCAAATTCCTAAGACGAAAAAAAAACATTTCATTCATGGGGAAAACAGGTTGAATCCGAGATGAATCCTATATTTAAATTTCGTTCAGATTTCAATGGGATGCTTCAATTTGAAAGGAAGAGGCAACGGATAGCAAACTTTCTCATTTAATACCGGAATCAGGTTATGGCGAAAATCGGGGAATTTATTCAGAAATATTTATATTATTCCCAAGCTGAATGTAACATATACTTATATGCATGTAAGCCTATCACATTAATAAAATATGTCATATTCCGATGAATGCTCTGGTAAAATGATACATATGTAAGGTATGGTATTTGTTAAGATTTTTTTACAAATGCCAGGATAGATAGGCTATAAACTGCCGAAAAAAACTGAAATCAAGCACAACTACTTCCATGCATGTAACGGAATTAAATATGCAAATTATTTATCATTTACTACGTATGTGAATAGCCATCTACTATTGCTACATGTTTAAGCTAATTAAAATAAAACATATGTATGGAGTTTTTGGTTTCATTCACATTTTCCAAAAAAAAAAACTTCTAAACTATTTAAGTAAATTTTGGAAAGCATATTCAAGATACATAAAACATGTTCGGTTACTCTTATATATTGCAACTATATAACCAATATGACAATTAAGTGGAAAAATCTTGAAGTTCATATTTATTGCTTTTATCTTTCCAATAAATCCAAAAAGCTAATAATTCTTCTGTGTGATATATATACACGGTATACTATATACAAAAGAAAAAAGGGGAAAAAAGAAAGAAACAATCATCGTGCTACTCGAACACTGTATATCTATCCACTTCCTCTTTTTGCTTTCAATTTACATCCAGCATCTCACATTTCCTGCTAAAATAAATCTATCCCTCTCGGAGACTTCCCTTCTTCACCTTTTATACCTATACATTCCCTGCCATGAAAATCCCTCATCGGCATCAGACATTTACTTTGAAACTCCAGGGAACATCCTGGCTCTGCTGCAAATTAATAGTCACCAAGGGAAGATTTCAGCATCTCGGTAATTACAAAAAGCGTCAGTCATGAGCACGGCTGGCTATAGGGGCTATATCGGCAACAACGTGGGTGTATATAGTATAAGTAAGATGTTCCGAAAACGGGTGCATCAGTTTTAAAGGTGCCAGAAAACCGAGAAGCTTGTGGCATCAGGCATCCTGATCAGGTTTAATGGCTGACCAGGCTTTTAAAGATGCTAGTGTGGTTAAAGAATTTATAGAGACTTCAATCCGCAAATAGCTGCTAACACAAGGTCGAAAAACAGTTGTTATGCAAACCATTAACATTACGGTATTACATTTCAGGACAATGAAGCTGTTTATAACATATACCCTGAAATTCACAAAGTATATATAAAACTAAAAAAACTACATAAAAGAAAACGAATATTGCTTTCATGTTTGAATCTGACGAATATTCGCGAAGTAGCCGAGTAGTAGAGGGCCCCAGTAAGGCACCAATTCACATCAGTAAGGTCAAGAGTGTTAACTCCGTATGTATAGTCACCCTGGAGTAAACGTTCCGTTTTCCAATTAAAGGATTAGCTCAGTCCACTATTGTCGTCTATTGTCCTACGGGGGTTACGCGACGTTCCCCCTCAATTTTAATTGGTGAAAGTCTCGTAACCCCGTAAGACAAAAGACGGCAATAGTGGACTGATCTAATCCTTTAATTGAAAAACGGAACGTTTACTCCGGCATGAGTATAAAAGTAATGTGTTCATCCACGAATGTGATTCCCCATATGGAAAAGCTTCTCCTGTGCAGATCTGAATTGTAAAGTCAGTTCTGGCCTCAGATCTAATATATGTAGATCTAACATCAGGCCAGATCAAGTTGCAATACAGATCTGGTGCAGATCCATTTAGCTACACAGCTGGCAAATTAGACGTGCAAAATTGGATATGTTAATTTAACATGTAATTTCAACAGATCGGATTCATGGCATTCAATTTTTGATATGAATTGAATGCAGTTGGATCTGGGGGTCCAGATCGAGTTTGATATGAATTTGATACGACTTTTTCGTAAGGGTCAACCTTGATTCGTCAATCGGTATTGCTATTACCTTGAGTTGCATCTTAGTATAGATACCTATGCCAAGCTAAGGGAAAATGATGTGCAGAAAGAGGACTGTATATACAGGGTGGGGCACGGGAACCAAGTGTTTTTGAATTTGGTAGTACTCGGCCAATAGGAAAGGGAGAGTCGAGATGCAGGTGGCAATCCATTTCTCAGCTCACAGCATTTCACTTTCAGTTGCCATTCAGTTATCAACATAGCCCCACGGAGTCCAAAACTTGGCATGTTTGCGTACGAACATGCCAGGGGAAGTCGTTTCAGTGTGAATACTACATCACCTCTCTTCCACGAATAGTATAATCCTTGGTATAATCCTCACAAATATGGAACTGTCGTGATGACGTCATATTCACATTAAAACGACTCCCCCCCCCCATGTTGATTCTTTCTCTGAACAGACAGTACAGTTCAGCAGGAGTTTCACCGTTTTTGAAATATTCGGTGTTCTAGACTCCATGGGGCCAGGATGGCAACTGGATGGCAACTGAAAGTGAAATGCTATGAGACGAGGAATGGAGGATTGCCACCTGCATTTCGACCCTCCCCTTCTAATCGGCCGAGTAGTACTATAGCCAATCCAAAAACACTTGGTTCCCGCGCCCCACCCTGTATTGTGAACAGGGTTTATTAAAACTATTGCCAAAATGAGAGAAATGTCTGGAGAGACGCAATTTTTGCACTAAAATTTCGGATTTTGTATTTAAAAAAAAAATAAAAGCCTGGGTTACTTATTGATTTGCCCTCATGTGTCACGAATTCCAAGGTATACTTTAAAAGCCATGTCAGTTCATCTTTTATTACGTATTTTCAGTAGCTATATCTAAATAAATAATGAAAAATACTATACAAGAGCAACGTTAGCCACAACCACATTCTACAATATTTATATCAATCAGGAAATAAATATAATGGGGCAGATTTCGTATCAACCAACTTGAGAGAATTACTTTGGTCGATAAAAATGGTGGTTTGACGTCACGTACTAGACCATATACCTTTAGACCTTTAGGTCCTTTAGACCTATGGGAGTCAGATCAAGGAGTTGGTCAGATTGGCCTAAGCCAGTCACATGCACACTATATAGCCCCACTTTCACATAATAACTAACTACCAAGAAATATAGGTGGACTGTATATACAACTCATGCACTAGCTCTAATAAGACAACAATCGCACTGTGTGGTGGAATGAAAAGAGCTGAGCATGTGCTATATAGTCTGATCAGAGACATTTATAGTATGACTATCCATCCTCGCTCTCATCATCATCACCATTATCATTATCATCATCATTATCATCATAATCACCGGCATCATCATCATCTTCGTCGTTGTCATCTGCCGAGCACCATCACCATCGCATATTACTAAGAGGAATGTCTGGTGTACAAAAGCACACATTCTTCTTGGATTCAAGCAACCCTAGCCTCATAGCTATCTCATTTCCAATTGGTTTGAGTGGATATGGACCCAAACATGTGATGACTTGCTTATATCATTCCATACTGCTGAAATTCATTCAGTATAATATATACGTATATATTCACTTTCAAATACCTACTCAGAAGATGTTTTTTTTAGCTGTGCAAAAGTAATTCAATTCCGCTGCTGGAATAATAATGACTCGAGTGACATTAATTAATTAAGGATCGCTAATTCGGTGCGTCTGGAGAATATACGCTATTCATTGTATTCATTAAGGAAAATGGACGAAAACAGAGTTAACTCGTGGGAACCTAGCAGCTTAAAATAATTCCGTTTGTCACCCATCCACCTCAATCACATTTGCATGCACTAAAAGCATGTGACATGTCACATGCAATTTCTCCAAACTTTCTTTCTATTTTGATCTCATGCATGCAAAATATTTCATATTTTTACAAGCTTTTTCTTGCAGATATTATCTTAACAATTAAGCCAAACTTCTCTCAATTATAAACACAGGTTCCATTAAAAAAACATGTCAATCAAAATGTAAACAAAGTGAGACTAGCTGTTCAATTATGCACCTTTCATTTCTTCGGATTACCATTAAGATAGTAATACAAAAATACAAAATATAAACTTCAAAATTGCATTTTCTTAAGTCACAATATAAAGAACCCCATATTCACATTTTTCAACAAGATTTCCTATAGTACACTTAAATATGGAATTAAATGAATGTTTCTTCTATATATTATTAAATAATAACACTATGGCTTCCTTTGCATATTTGGGATACAAGTGTAGTAATTGGCCAGGCTGTAAATGCATTAGCACTGAATATATAAAAGTAACCATCATTATTGAGCATGGAATGTTAATTAACTCTTTATGTCATTTCCATATTGGGCATTATATAAATATACAATGTATGAATTGTTACAATTTGTAAACAAAAAATGTCAGTTGTGGAATTTTTATTAAAAAGCAGGGTTTGGGCGGGGGAGGAGTGAAGTAGTTTGAATTTCTAAGTCACATTTTTTATGATTATATGCATGATTGCAGCAGTTACCACCAAATTTAAAGTTACCGAATTTCCTTTGCCTGCAAAAGTATTGCTGCCGTCTATTCATAGTAATTCGTAATATATATGAAAATAGATCCTGGTGCACGTTGGGAGCAAAAGAAGAAGAAAAAAGAAATGCACACACACACACGTACGAACCTCCATGAATAATTCCACCATAAATCAGCAAATACGGTTGGAATTTTAGATGGACGGCTTGATGGAAACTTTTTAGCACACATATAATGTACTAATAGATGAATTCAGTTAGTTTATTTGTATATATACAGTCTGCACATTAAATTCAACGTTGCTCTTCGTGCTGTGATGTATATATACACAGTGTAGAAGGTAGAAGGAGGAGTGAACATTGATTGTGTCCCTTTGTACACAGAGGCGCGTTTCACACTGCATTAGTGTCACCATAACCCTAGATAATTTGTTTGCCGCTGGTGAAAGTGCTTAAATAAGGCACCAATTGGTGTATACCTGGAACAGCCATTGGGGCGCAGCAGCATGTGATAGCCCTGAATTATCACCATTTTCCCAAGCAACGCACATTTTGCTCTATGTTCATTTACATTTCATCTGAACATCGGATATAAATGCACCTTTAAAGGTGTAAAATGACTTTTTCCATAATGTGAATGCTTTGGAAAAAGTTTAACATAATTTTAAGGAGATATTTGGAGACAGTGATCACTTCAATTCACAAGTATTCCAATGTGATTGTAACAAAGATGAAGTGCAAGTTCACACTTGATGTTCATAGATGTTCCAATTTGGAAAGTAAACATAGGAATGGACCACATCCAACTGCAAACTTGTAGCTTGTTGGGTAACAAACAGTTTAAGCTTATTTACACATCTATCCAAGGTCTACTTCATAATTTTTAAGCATTTAATGCAGAGAATATTGTGCACTGCAGGGAAGCGTTTAGTCAAAATAGGGATCTGTGCAGGGCAGCAGAACATCTGCCATAAATAAATACACACTTAGGGTACATATTAGTCCACTTTAACGAGGCACTTCCCTGCAGTGCACAATATTGTTCACATGAAATGCAATTAAAAAACACATGTATCTCTAAAAAAAGTAATTAGCTTAATGTCACCCAATAACATTTGAAAAAAGTTTGAGAGTTACTCAATCAACTGGTACATGTTGCATGCCCTAAGTATGCGTCATTTTTATTCTGCAATACATATCTTAAATGTTTATTTATTTTGTGCTCATCGTTCCTTCAGAATTTCTTTAGACACACTCACAATTAATGTAAACAAGCAAAGCAACCACTGAGATATTTATAAATGTTTTATAGTGCTCATTGGTTATACAATTTCCTTCGAGTATGGGTTTAAAATATGAGTGTGTGGTTCAGGTTTTAAAGTGGAAATTAACCCCTTCTTAGTATACAAGATCTAAAACAACTACAAAATATTTCAAATATATGGTTTTAAAAGCAGGTGTTGTTCTTTATTTAATTGGAGCATGCCTACACTTTGCATAATCAGCAATCAGATGCGGAATTAATGCTAGTGCAAGTTACATATTTGCTTGCTGAGCAGATGGAAAAAGAGAAAGAAGATTGTAAAAAGTGAATAGCATGCAGCCAGGCGTTGTGTGTGTTGTATATATATAATTTCAGAATATAATGAGCGAGCTCTTGAGCTCTCGGATATGCGGCATTAATTATCCTGGCAAAGGTGGGTCACATAATATACCATGTCACTGCTTATTATTTTTAGGACTAAAAATTGCATTATGCATTTTCATGCGAGCAGTCAGTTAAAAAGGAAATTTAATTTCCTCCTGGGAAAAGTGTTCTCCAAATTATTACCACAAAGCTGCATAATGCAGTTTGCAACAATTTAAATCCAGATTGACATAATGTCTATATACCTACATACACATATATACTATACAAATGAGTACATGTTTTCTGAAACCCATTGGGACCAGATGATTTTCGGATTTCAGAAACTTAACGCAAATTATTAATGGTTTGCAAAAACTGTTCAAAACATTAACAACTGAGCTTAAAATGAAAAGGAAAAAGAAATGTTTCATACAACATAAAATTCTTTATCAACATAATTTGAACATCCTCACAGCCATTAACATTAAAGAAAATTTTTAAAAAGCTAGAAAATTGTTCCTATATACATAGTGAACCCCTTTCAGGTGTTCTTATAACACCTGAAAGTACACTATATGTACTTATGCAATATACAGGGTGAGTCACCTAACACTGACCTACTCAATAGCTCAAATTCTGTGCTGTATACAGGTGAATTATGGTTATGTGCAGGAATAGTGCTTGACATTGGACTGTCCTAGTGGTGCCTTTAATATTTCAAGGACATTGCATTTATACCTTTGATACCTTGGCAGATTTGGGCCATCACAAACTATTGAGCATGTCAGTGCTACGTGACTCACCCTGTATACTTTTTACTGCAAAATTCCTTACAGAGTTGGTAATCAGGTATACAGGAAACACTTCCAACAACGGAACAAACATCACAAGGAACAGCACATCAAGAAAGCCCTATAGTATAATAACACCCATGTGAAGTGGTGCGAATCGTAAATATGTGGGCATGTTGTTAGAAACTCTGTTTCTGCATGTGCATGATGCTGAACTTTTTTGTGCAAACCGATTTTTGGCCCTGGCCAGCTTGGAAAGTCAATTCGGAGCGAAATACGAAGCCTCTCAGCTCACACTCGGAATTGGCAAGAATAAGAGGAGGAGGAGGAAGGGGTAAGGGATGAAAAAGTCAAAAGGAAGTGTTGTTTGTAGGGGGAGGAGGGTGCAAGTGTGGCCATGCCGGTCAATATATAGAGGTTGGGCAAGGGCGATTGATGCCCTGGGCAGCCCATGTAAATTCAAGCGTCTCATCGATCTCCGGTCACCCTGGGGATTCGGTCGACCGATTCGCAATCCCCTTCTTCGCCTCAAATCCCCCATCACACGTCACCCAAGTGACATGGCATCCTCGCTCCGCTCAGGTCGTTTCTTCCGGGCGGACACGTCCAAAAAATACGCATGTGAACCCACCCACCACCCAAACGTAGCCCTGTATACCCAGCCACCATGCACCGAGCGAGAAGAGCGAAAAATAAAACTGCCACCTAAAACCAAAAAAACAAAGGCTATATAGCCCACAGCTTGCATCACTTGCCCTGTCCATGCCTTAAAGTCTCTGAACGTCTCCTCAGCATCACGTCCAAGAAACAAGTCCCAAGTTACAAACAGTGATGGACATATTGGAGTGACCAGCGCATCTTTTTGGGCACATCTTACAGTCGAAATGTGTTCAACTCGAATAGTTCTCAAGGAGTTCTGGGAGAATAAAGAGCTATTCACACTTTTCTGACTTATATGAAACAATGGACCAAGAAAATTGCAAAATCCTCCCCAGTGAATAGGTCATAAAGGGCAAGCTAAACTGTCATATATTGGCCCTTCATATCATATTTGGATGGCAGGATGCAATAAAACACCTGATGGAACTTCTTTCTAATTTGGCACCATTTTCCACCAATTATTATTTATTGTAATTACCACATTTGTTAATTGTCAATAAAAATATTTAATCACAGTTATGATTTGTCATACAATAAAATAAAAATTGGCAATCCTTATAATGGATTTAATTCAATGTTATAAACTATACTATTCAACATAATTCGACCTCCATTCAAAGGTCATCCATTCTGTCAATAATTACAAAGACGGCCATTGGTTAGTTTACTTCAATGGTAAAGTGACAAATGAATGTAGAATGATTAATATGATGTCACAAAGATTATCTTAACTTGTTAAAGATCAAATCCTTTATTTATACAAGATTTTGACTTAGAATTATATCCAGATGCAGTTCAAATATAATAATCTGTAAATTTAATTTGGAACAGTTTGTTATATAACTTTTCCTGCATATTACACATATTTTTGTTGCTCCACATATATTTCATTAGTTGATTCAACGAAGTACATATATGATTGAAATGGGATAGGAAAATTCAAGGTATAGTAATCAATAAAGGAAATGTATACGAGATTTCAGGCTAATTCAAGCATTAATAAGCGGAGTGGATGAAGTCTGTGGATGAATCAACAATCCCCAGTCTCCAAAATATTTATATCTAAATCAGAAATGAAGCTTAGCCTCGTTTCATCCAAAGTAGGTTATGCTCTAGCTAACATGAAGTATTAATATATATGTACTGAATGACTTTGAACATTAGCTGCCATTAGCTGCACTCAGTATTAAAGCGAGAATCTGATAATGGTGATTTTTATTGATTTTGACTGGATCACGTGACAGTGTCATAATGAAATCTGCCCAAACCAGTTTTCAAATATCAACACCTGGTTCAATTCTGGTTTGTTTTAATATATAATTCCTACTCCAATATTTGAACAATCGTTTACATTAATTATCCAATAAGGTGATTATAAATTTCTATATTATACATAGAAAATAATAATAAATGTTTTGCATTTATTTAAATATCCATTATGCATCTGGTTATTATAGGAAGATTATCCATAATCAAAATGAAATGTTAGTAGTTTAGGTCTGTTAGAAATGAAGTTGAGTGATTTCTGGGTAATAGCATGGTCACATGCATATAAAACAATCGTTGCAATTTAATGATGTACTTACATCCTTTCACCTTTCTTATTTAAGTGCACATATTGTTAAATGGAGTGAAGTTGTTGCATGATCAAGCCATATACTAAAAATACCAGATCTTCTCCTTAAATATACATTTACAACATGGATGTTAAGGAAGTTATGGAAATAAGTTTAAGAATTCATATTGTCTTGCCTGATCAATGGAACTGAGTTTATTGCCAACATATATATACATACTATATATACCTGCTTTCAAAATAAAGACATTTTTGGGAGAAAGTTGATGTTTTACGGCAGAGTGCTTTTATATTGGTGTTCTGTCATAAAACCAGTTTCCTTGCATCGAATATCGTTAAATCGGCATGTTTTTCGAGATCCACTTGGAGCCATTTTATCGCCAAGTGCACTTGAATGCATATATAGTGCAGACCTTGTACGTCTCATATTCGTTCAAGCATTTTGCCAGCCGATGGAATATCAAGATTGCATTATCGAAACCATTTTAATTCATCGTATAAAACTAAATTGCGGATTTCCTCATGCGAATAGATCCTATACATACTTTTGTTACATAATTAAGCTCACACAAAAAGTTTTCTGTTTCCATGCATGTCTATATACTGCCTAAAGCAACTTATCATTTTGTATATGAAACATAAAATATCGATAGCCATGACATTATATAATAGCAAGAGTAGAAGATAATAGGCAATAATATCCATAAACTGTAATAAAACATAATTCGTTGAAAACTTTGATGTTTCGCCATTTTGATGTTTTCATAAAACAGTTATAGTTGTATTTGCAAAAATTGAAATTGAAATTACAATGAAATTAATTCTGCACCTTAAATAGAAATTGAAATGTAAATATGCACCTTTAATAGATGTTCACAGTAATAACACCAACTTTAGAATAATTAAAACAGGTGATTGAATCATATTTCAATCAATAAAATGTATTGATTTTCCACATTGTTAATTCAAGCAAGCAGAACCAATTATAGCAGTCATTTTGAATATTATAGTGTAAACATGATGTATGAAGTGGCATATAGACATTCAATATAAATTCCATTTGATTAAGTGCGTTGAACCTCTAAAACACAATTTACTTCACTGGGAAAAATTATAACCTCTTTGCTATACAATAATGAATCAATTTTTCACAAAATTCAAAATGTAATAACCTAACTTCTGTATTATATGATTATATGGTAAGGCTGGTTTTATGTTGCCTTCATATTAGGTACTAAAAACTTTAATTTTAACAACTTTCGCTTAAAAACTCTAAATATTATTTATCTCAATATTTGTATGAGATGGTAAACACAACATTTCCACAGTATATATCCAAAAAACTTGTTTTCCTCCAACCATCTTACGAGACCTGTGATAAATTCCAAGTAATAAATTACGAATTTGCCTATCACTCTTTGGAAAGAGAGAGGGCAAAAAAAATCACTCGTATATTTGGGAATATTTGGAGTATATATGGGAAAGGGCCCATCTTTGCTGATAGCACCGAGTTTCAGATGGAAATTTACCCTTAAGCCGATAATGCTATTGTGCTGTAGACTAGCAAGTAGTATAACCTATATGACTGCGCTGCAGTTTGTGTTCACGCACACCCGCATATATTCCTTGCACATATATTCAGGGGAGGGGCTTGCTCCGCCATTTTGCATAATTGGGGCCACTAAACCCGTGTGTGCCGATAACAGGTTTGGGCCGAAGCACGCAAACGCCATCGTTTTATGACATTCTCCTTATCTGTTTGGGGGGAGCTGTGCACTACTATCAACCTGCCTATCTGTAACGGCTCTTTTCCGTTTCCTTTCCTCCATGCAACATCCCCAACCATTGCAAAAGGACTTCAAGCCTGCCCTGCAAATACCCCCAACTCCCTCTGTCTAGCTGCCACAACATTCGGACCCCGAAGCTCCTCTTTTGTCTTCTTGTTCAAATCTGACGCACGCACCATCAGCATTGGCAGCGATCAATAATAATGACAGAATATATCAGCACCAATAGAAGGAAGGTAGAGAGAGAGAGAGAGAGAGAGAATAGCCTCAAAGGAGCAACCAAGTACTAAAAGGCAAAGGACCTTCTTAAGGTTGCGTGTTCGTGCCAAGCAATGCAGTCAAGTGGAAAGTGAACGGCACATGACCACTGGCCGTTTTTCACGTATCCATCCATTCAGACTCTGATTTGTCATCAAGAATTCCAAAAACCCTCCTAAACTTCCACTACAGACAGGACAAAGTGATGTAAAACGGCATATTTAGAAGCTGTGGGATGAATTAGGTATTTTTGCCTTTTTTTAATGCGGTGTTCCTTGAATGGGCACTGCTCAATGCCAGAAAATACAATGAATTAGACCTAATACATGAAAGGACCATCTTAAAATGGTTTTTGTGTGCTCCCATCAATGAGCTATAACTGTGTCCAGGGGAGGTAAACGCCTACGGGACCAATAGCATGCGAGTATCACTTTTTGGCCGCCATTGCCAAGCGCTGCCAAAAAGTAAATGTCGTAATTTTGAAACTAATTAACATAACTTAACGAAAACTAGTTAGAAATACGTTTTGACACGCTGCGGTATTTTTATGTTCACGGGTGTTTTTCGAAAAACCCCTTTATTTTACTGAGAAAACATCTTCATTTTTTGGCAGCACTTGGCAATGGCAATTAAAAACCCGGGTTTTCCAGGCCACGAATGGTTCACGTTACGGTTGCACTTGCCTCTTCTGGACACAGTTATATACATACCCATGCTTTTTATTTCACAGCAACCTTGCAATAAATTCGCGAATATGAGCGAATTTTGGACCATTTTGCCTTGATTTTGCAATGGCACTATACATCACATTAGCAAATTTCAGTAATAAAAAAGAATATCTTATAATATGAATTTTATGCATATAATCATACAGCATATACAGTCCACATAGATATTTGGCAGTGTGAATGCAGTGTATAGACACTATTAAGTTTTCAAAAACAATGAGCTCATCAACGTAACCATCGTCAAGACTGTACTGTAAGGTACATGGTACACCATCAATCATCAGCTCCTCCTCCATGTCCTCATCCTCCTCCTCTTCATCCTCCTCCCTTTCCTCGTCGATCCTCACGACCTTTTTGAAACACCTTTCAGCAAGCGAAGAAGACTTTTTAAAAACCTTGCTGAGCAACTCCTCCAGGGACTCATCGAAACCCTCCTTTCGGTTTTTACCAATATCCACTACACGTAAAAAACCCACATGCAGTAAACGTCTATCTACTCATTGGCCTTCATCAACAACCTCGTTTTGCCATCCTGCACCAATCGATAATCACACCCGTCCACCTCTATAACTATATATTTTTCAATGTACAAGGCCCCAAACCAATGAACACCTTTTATTCTTTTTATACTAGGCCCTTCATTGCATCACTTGTGCCTCATTTTACTAGTATATGCTCCACTTGGAAGCAGACTTAATTCGCCTAAGAGAAATTTTGCAAGTTGCTTTCGTCTGCAACGTCGTAAAGATAAATGGATAAAGGGTGTATGTACATGGGACACAGACATTACCAAAACCATGGTCGTTTGTAGTTTGTGGACCAATGACAACGACGTAGCACAATGGTGACTTAAATTAAGTACATTGCTCCGATATATACGAAATTGTCGTGTTCACGCCAGCAATGAATTAAACTAAATTAACGAGGCTATGCACTGTAGTATAAGGTAATTACAAAGTAGGGTTTACAACTTCAAAACCTTCTAACAATAAACAATGTGCATGTGACGGAATAATACTTCTCAGGACTATTAAACGGTTTATAGATCAAAATAATTCTCGCCTTTTAAGATAATTCACTGCATCAGATTAGAGCACAGCATGTTCACAATCTCACATTACATTCAAAATGGCCACATCCGTTGGGAATCAGCTGGTACTATTTTCACTCAACACAATCGAGCCATAAAATATTCTCATAATTTTAATAAATTGATTCTGATGCAAGTAAAATTTTACATTTTAAATTTATCCCCTTAAATATATTTTTTTTACTGCATCCGAATTTTAAATGCAATTAATAATGTTATTTTACTGTTAGGAAAGCATTTTTAATAAATGTGACATCAAACTAAACTTACATTTGGATATTAGTTTACAATAAGCAGTTAAATTGCTTCCTATGACAAATTATGATTTGTAACTTTTCCAAATAAAAATGAATTTAAAGATCAGAAAAGTTTGATTAAGTCACTACCAGGGTGTGTGTGTGAGTGAATTGGTTTAATCTTACACCTTCTAACGTGTAATACGACTATTACGCTTGACACCCTTAGAAATGATTGAAAGAATACTAGTTGCCACAGAAACATGACACTCATTGGATTATTTCCGCTCCGTATCACTACGTTTGCGAATACACTTGCGGAAGCGCCGCCGCGCGGCTAAATAACAAACTACTTCACCCACATAAAAACATCCCTATTTCCTACACTTCCATTGTTAATAATAACATCTTCCTAACGTACAAACTGCGGTGCCCACAACGTTTTCAAGTTGAGAATCTACTTTACGCACCGTTGTGCTACGTGCCGCTGCGTGCCGCCGCGCAGCGCTGTACTATACGCACCAATTGGGAGCATTGGCAAATTTAACCGTTAAATTCACGATCAGAATACAAAATTGAAACCGAAATCATTCAACTCTCGTCGGCACTTATTTCCTCACTGCTCCGATGTAACGACAAAATATCAAATCGTGTTCTCGCAGCTTCTTCGCGGCATCGCCAGGGAATCTCGCCAAAATGGCCTATCGGAAAAACGAGAGAAAGCCTTTCGAGATTGAAAGAAATAAAAAGAGCGAGTGAAACGAGAGAGAGAGAGAGGGAGAAAGAGGAGAGAAAAGAAAAGAAAATAATACAGGAAAGAAGAATTCGAGGCTGTTGCGCAACGGCAACAGCCCCAGCCTGCGAATATTTCTCCACAGTTTCAGTATCACCGTGAAGAGTACCCCTAAGGACTCTTAACGTTGCCCAGGAGTTTTTCCTCTCTTATCTACTGTCGACCAGGACCTGGGACCATTGCTGGCCTCATTACAGTGCCTATTTCTCAACTGGTAAATGCAGCAGCTGTCAACGACTCCAGGAAACGCAACGCAACAACGAGAAAACAGCCAGTTCCTGAAGACACATATACACACAGGCTTCATGTTGAGGAAACACCACATCTTGGCCGGAAGACCACCAAAAAAATTTCCTGTCATAAACGATGACATCAAGCGCAAATAACGGGTGTATTTTTATAACATTGCCCTTTGTAAATGGTTACGCTGCGCTGCACAACGCACAGAGTTTGCAGCAAAGCCTGCTTTTCGGGCCGCTTTTGCTTCATTCACAAAATGCGCGTTTGAATTAATAACTATAAAATCGCTAAAAACAAAACACGACTTCCACTACTATATACGAGCAAATGAACGCATTACAACGTGTTTTATACAATGTTTGCAGCATTAAATAACGGGTATAATTCAAATGTTTGTAATATGAAACAACTGCACGTGTAAAATAACTATAGTTTCATAATAGTAACTCCTACCTCAAATAATACTGCCTTATTTAATTACTATAATATAATATAAATACCACATCCCAACAGTCTGATTTAATAACAGCCCTAATTTAATATAAAATCCTACACCTAAATCGTATTAAATTTCCACATGTCACTAAATTGATTATTTATCACGTTGGGGCCGATAATTTATATTATAGTATTACAGACATTATTACATTATATACAGTATTATTGTAGACAGTGCCAACTATTTGTTTGAAAATGAGCTTATATGAAATTTTTATTTATTTACAGTTTCTTAAGGAATTAATGCCAGACTTAAAAGGCAAGAATTAACTTTAAGATATAATCGAGATAAAAGAATACATTTTCATATTATTAACGGCAGCAAACAAGTGAATTTATGAATCAGTGTTGGCATGTTTTCATTTTCTCATTTTAGCATAAATGCGAAAATATAAATAAAAATAGAGCAAGAAAACTCATAGTCTGAAAATCTACTTTGACTTCATTACATTTTTTAAATATACGCAACCGCAAAGATGTAATTAACCCATAACTTCGAAATATCGTCAAATCTACAAACAAATCCGCTCATTTAATATTGCCGCAATAAGCAAACAAATTCGGATTTTTAAATGGGTTCCATACTTTAATTAAAGCAGCAATTTGTTAAAATATTCCTTCTGGCTTACTGTGGAAAAATACTTGAATGTTCTCTTTCCAATATTAATTAATGTTAAAATATACTTAAATTGTGTAATTAATTGCCCCATGGTTTGTGTTTGTACGTAAGACACTTGGGGATGGTGGACAACATATGGAATGTATTATTATATGGTAACTGAATTTTTATTGGGAATTGTATATGAAAAATGGGTAAACATTGGAGATCGGATGAGAACAGCAGTAATGGAGTAATTAGTGGCAAATTTTCTTTCATTTGGCAAAAAGACTTGGCAGAAAATTAGATTGATCGCTGACTGCAGGATGGATGGGGTGTCACATGACACTGCAACGCACTCAACTTTGATCCGTACATATGAGAACAACATCTTCTGCAAACTAATTCCCACACATGGGACAGGCAACTTTCACACGTTTTACAATTCATGAACTTCAACTCTTAATTCCCAGTGCTCACAAATTATTCCAAGTTGAGAGCTTTCATTTATAAGTAGGCTTAAATCTTCTACTATTATTAATCCTGAATTGCCAGCTGTCCCTTTTCTCATTCTACACTGCATTCATTTGTTAAAGCAAACCCTGGTAACTATATCCAACTCTTTCAAAACTCCATCAAAAAAAATGTAACACTTGGGGAGCATGCAAAAATTAGGTGACCAGGAAGGTTTTAGACACTGGCCTCAAACAGATTACTTATAATCGAAACGAATCTAGCAATCACAGAACAATAGATTACCCACCCAAGATAGAAGATATTATATAGAACCCATTTACATGAGTTATCCGGAAAGTATTTGCCGATTTTTATTTTAAAATACAAAACTGATGTTATGTCAAATGTTACATAACAGAATGTTTAAAGGTGAACCGAAATGGTTTTTGACCTACCAGTTTTGTTCAATAAACATAATGATGAAGTAAAAAGAAACACTTCGTCACTTCCCGTTTCTAAAATCCGACGAATATTTACTACGTTTACATGGTCGAGCCGCAGTCGAAATATTACGTCATGACGTCATTTGTGAACCTGCAGGGACACCGCAGAACTTTGACAAATACCGGTCGTCCAAAGTTCGTTTTTCCCCCTGCAGGGTCACAATTTTGAATACATGCTTACCGGCGACGTCATGTAAATGTAGTAATTGATGGAGGAAATGCGTTTCCGCGGAATCTCAGAAAGTGGGCGTGCTCAGTTGCGACCACGCCCCTAAATAACTTCCGAGGGCTTTTGACGAGTCGTTGACAGTTTTATGTAATGCCGAATTACGCCTAACTGTTCTTTATGCAATCAATGACACAACATTTCGTGTTTTGATG
>JAQFZQ010001588.1:0-18522 GCA_034696005.1 Glomeris marginata | reverse complement strand
TTTGTACAATGTATTAAAAATTATGAAACTTGGTACTAATACTAAACACATGATGCTCTTCAACTTTGTAATTTACAATAGGGCCCTAATGTGAATGGTTGCAAAGATACAAATTCAATGACCTTGAAAAACTTTGTCAAGGTTAGTGAAAGTTGGGGTTCCGGAATCTTCTCGACGTCAGTATACACATAACAAACTCAAAATTATTTATCCAAGCCTCTTAAAAGTAAAGGGGGGGGGGGAGGGGGGAGGTCGGACTGCAATGAATCACCCTGTATAGTCTGAATAATTTCTCTTCGAAAAAGTAATCTTGATGTAATCTGTGATAACATTATTTTACATCAGTCAATATAGTAATAAATACTTGTTTTAAGAAGTATCATACTCTGCATTGCTTACTAAACGTTTAGATAAATATTTCAACTCGTGCGACTTTTTGAATACTGATTCCACGCATTTGTGTAAATTGTCAGGGAAGAACTAGAATATAGCATTTTGATGGTTATGTAAACAGATAACCGCCTGTAATGTCCAGCATTCTGGAAAAGAAAAATTCACAGAAAACTGAGGGAAATTTGTTTTTGATCATTTCTGGGCACCCTGATAATATTAATTAATACTTCTATTTTGTATTTCTGGAAAACTAATTATTGCATCTTACAGGCAGGGTTTAACCCGTGTGAAGCTCTTATCTCGGATACAATGGCTGAGGTGGTTGCGAAGGATCAAGGCTTTATTGTTTATTCGAGCATGGTAAGCTTAGGAGGTTGTGTTGGATACCTGATTACAGCCGTCGACTGGTCAGGTCTTGGCATATCCAGGTTCCTTGGAGGACAGGAACAGGCTGCCTTCTGTGTCCTCTTGGTACTATTTATAATGATGCTGAGCATCACTTTGGTGACTGCTAATGAGCAGCCTCTGCAACCTAATGCTCAAGAAGCAAACCTGCATGGTTTTCAAAGTTCTTCGGAGAACGCAGAGGATGTTGGCTATGAAACGGATGTTGACGATCCTCTGGACACAGTTCCTGAAATGAATGTTGTGATCAACCCAGTGCTAAGTGCAGTTCCACATCTAAACCTGCCCAAAAGTTGGTGGCGAAAAACATGGACTCGCTCAAGCTCCAAAACTATTTTCATGGTTGTCATCGACAAGTTGTGGCGAAAGTGTGGACAGATTGCATGTTTATATGGACAGGTGCCCTTTGTGCTCAAACGTCTATTCGTAGCTGACTTGTGCAGTTGGACAGCGTTAATGTGCCATAATATGTTCTACACTGATTATGTTGCTCAAGCGATCTACAGAGGTAATCCAAGTGCAGCTGATGGATCCTTTGGCCGGGAGCTTTACGATGAAGGGGTCCGCATGGGAAGTTGGGGACTTCTTGCCCACAGTGCCACTGGTTTGTGTTCATATTTTTCACTTTTACGTTACATTAATTTTTATAAATTAAAGTGTACACTAATCCCTGAGAATGCAAAACAATGGAATTTGGGGAATATTTCCATTTTAAAATATGTATTTCCATCATGAAATTACAGAATTTGGAGAGAATAATTTAAGTGGTGAAGGTCTTTCTGGGATAAAAACATATAAAATTGCTCTCCAGCGAATTTTGAAAAGTTGGCTTTATACTTTTTGGTCTTTATGCATAGTTAATACGTACATACACTTCTGGTGAAAAATGTACAATTTATTAGGGTATTTTTGAGTTAAAAAGTCCCTATTGAATCCACTCATAATTGCTCCAACACCATGCTATATTAAATAGTCACTTCGCTCACACTTGGTCTCCCAGTTATTAAGTCAACACACTCGGTCTTTTTAGACTTCGTATACCAACTATTTATGCTGTGAACAATAGGTGGTTCTCATCCGTCCATTGTTCTGAATTCGAAATTTCGCTGAATTGCCGATTTTGTTTCTTGCACCCACAGAACACAGTTCGCCTTCTCATTCAAATACATCATTTCTCTACTAACGATTGCAGAACCACCTGGACGTTCAGTTTGTACTATCTAGTGTATGACAAAAAACTTGGGAGTTACCCGAGTTGGCGTTCAATTTACTGCAAACTGCTAATGTTTGCATTTTGCACTACACATTTTTGTAATCTGTTAAGGACTTTATGACCACCCTGTACAGCTGAGAGAATAATTAAAAAATGGATTACAACATATACAGGGTGTTAATGAATACATATTACAAACTCATAGGGGTGTTAGAAGGGCTATAGTAGATGAAATATTGCTAATCAACCCATGGGCGGAAATGTCACCTAACCGCGCTATGGGCACTCAAAAGTGCAAGAATCCCTCCCTGAGTCTTCATGCCTTGCGCTTTACTGGGAAGCCTACTGTTTGAGTTATGCACTTTCCTGTGAGCAAGAATTTGTTCCTATTACCAGCAGAAATACAGGAAAAGTACATAATCTGTGTTTCAAAAGCAATTCCTGTGATGTTTATTGTTACTCATAAGTACAGAAGTTGGTAATAGCATGAAGTTGGTAATAGGCATGAAGACTCCAGGGGGATTCTTGCACTTTGAGTGCCCATAGTGCGGTTGGGTGACATTTCCACCCATGGGTTGATTAGCAATATTTCATCTACTATAGCCCTTCTACCACTCCTATGAGTTTGTAATATGTATTCATTAACACCCTGAATACACGATTAATAATGTTTGTGATACTTAGAATGTCAAGTACATTCCACTTGTAAAAGAGAAGACACAGAAACACTACTATTTGTCGGGGGCGGCTGGTGGTGCAGTGGTTAGAGCACTTGCTTTGTACCTCTGTGGACCCGGGTTCGACCCTTGGTCCGGCATGTGCAAAGGAGTTTTCTAGTTATCCTACCAGTTCGCCATGGGTTTTCTCCGGGGTCTCCGGTTTCCCCCATCTTCTAATTAACTAGAGTATCTTCATAGGGATTCGCTGTGGGCCCCAAAATATTGTGTGCATTAAAAATGCTTGCGTGCAACCCATATGGGTCTACGGGTTGTGGGTTAGCACGCTTGCATGCGAGATAAGGAATAGAATAGGAGGGGGCCCCCGGGTTGAGACACAACTGTGTAGAGAACCCGTTAGCTACAAGATTATTAGAAACACTACTATTTGTCGAAGTGAATCACATTGTTGTATGTATAAATATTATAAAAATTAATTAAAGGTTAACTGACAAGGTTTTGCAACGTACCCTGAAAAAACTAGCATTTGATTGCCGCTAATTTAGGAACATTGTTTGAAAAATTGAGGCAATTTGAAGCACTATTGCCACAGATATGAATTATTTAGTTTCATATTTGTAGAGTGTATGGGGTAGTATATTGTGAGATATGTACACTGGAGCGCCATTGATAAGCTCTGCCATTGGCAGAAACTGCAGAGGTGCGTGGTCTCATTTGCTGAAAATTCAAATTTTCCAAAAAAGGACACTGACACCAGCGCGGTGAGACCATCCTTCCATGACGCCCTCTTTAACTACTTGTAACTTTTTTAACAATTTTTAAATAAAGTTTTGTTTTCACCAATCGTTTTATTGGCATAAATTCTATAGAATTACACACTTGCCAGGGTATTTTACAAAACCTTGTCAGTTCACCCTTAATCGCAATTAGTTTATAACAATAAGAGACGATGGTTATAACATTTAGGCAAGAATGTAATGTACCTCTAGAAATAGTGTCTTCTAGGTCTTCTCTTAAAATTAAAAGCGGAATGTACTTATAACAATTCATGGCCGTAGGAAGTTTGAAACATGGAGGGAGGGGGAGGGGGCAGCCTAAAATACATAATAAAAGATTCTGTGAGCATTTTATTATTAGCAAAATAGCATGCATAAAATTGTCAAATGCATTAGTCATAAAATATCTTATATTTTTGCTGGCAGGAAAAGTATGGTGTATCTTATTTTACGCACCTCTGGATGTGATTGAAATTAAAGCCTATAGATGCAAATAACATGTGTAGGCTATCTAGAAAGTTTTAGTCGTTGTAATGTCAAAGGTTAAATAACAGTGTGTTTAACATGCATATTAAGTATCATTTGAAAGTATTACCGTACATGTGAAATTGTTAACTTTTCATATGAAAAATTAACATTCATCAAGATCTTGCTACAGGTGCCAGCAGTGTATTGCTTTTATCAGCATTGCCAGTAATACCGTAATACTTAAAAATAGTGTAATATGCACGTCAAATGTTTTGTTAATTAACATTTGGTATTCTAACATTTTTGTATTTGTAAATAAAAATGGCTAATATTTTCTGGATACCAACATATATGAAATATATCTATAGAAACCAAGAAGGCCAAATGTCCCCCACCCCGCTTCCTATGGCCATGCAATCTGTGCCGTTTGATGGAAACATGATTATCTTGTTCTGATGGGAGAACCCTTACAGTCTCGGACTAAAATTGTACTGGTATAGCCATCTTTACAACCATATAAGAGATGCAGTCTCTTCGTTCCTTGCATAGTTCCCTTATAGGACTTATTCATGTGATGTCACAACCGCTTCGGCGGCCATATTGTGGTGTGAAAATTTTTAATTGTCATATGTGGTACGCATTTTTATACAATACGAAATAATATGTCGGGTAAAGACAGACTTATGGCCCAACTAGGTTGTCCCTGTCATAATGCAAATAAACCCATCCCACAAAAAAACAAAACAAAAAAACTCGATCATTTTTTTTTTCTTAAAACTGTCCACAGTCTATGCTCCACCACCTCTCTATTACTACGTTTACATGACGTCGACGGTAAGCATGTATGTATTCCAAATTGTGACCCTGTAGGGGGAAAAGCGAACCTTGGACGACCGGTATTTGTCCAAGTTCTGCTGTGTCCCTGCAGGTTCACAAATGACGTCATGACGTAATACTTCGACTGCGGCAAGACCATGCAAACGTAGTATTTGTAACCCATTCCAATCATCAATCACGCTCTGAGAGAATGTTGCTGGATCAATAGTCGTTATTGCTGTTACACGTACCATAAAGTGCTGCATTAGTTCCCCAGGGAAATTATTTTGTTTGGAGTGTTTAATCTAAACTTTAAAATGCAAATAATTTGACTTATATGGGGACCGTACATGCGCACAATATTCTAGGTGGGACCTCACCAAACACATAATAGTGGTAGACATACCTCCCTGCCATGACTCTCACTCAAGCCCTTTGTTCATCTTTCCTAACATCAACTGACCTGTCTTACAAGCCGCAAAACATTGTGCTGTAGGCTCCAGTGTGTTATCTACAATATCTCCCAAGTCCCTATATTGAATAACAACTTGCAATTTTTTCCCATCCATCATTTATTCTACCCCTGATTTTTTACCCCAACATGCATCACTTTACACTTATCAATATTGAACAGAATGCCTCATTTTAAAGCCCAATCCCCTAAATTGTCTAGATCCATTTGCAATTCCACGTTTTGCTCTAAAGAATCTACTGCACCTGCTCACTTTGTATCATCTGCAAATTTACTACTGTCCTTCCAAAGAAAGTTTGAGCCAGGATGGTGCCAAGGACCAGTTTTGAAGGGGTGCACGGTATCTGTTTGTGGCAACACTATAAAATGACTATATCAGCAGTCATTGCGTGTCATAGCCTGCACACCTGCAACCATGCACCCCTTCAAAATGGATCCTTGGCACCATCCTGGCTCTTTCTTTGGAAGGACAGTAAGTGTGGGCATAACACCTTACCCTATGTCATCAATATAAACTGGAAATAAGGGTCCTTAAGCTTACCCTTGAGGCATGCCACTAGTAACTTCCAACCATTTTGAATGTTCACCATTGACCCGGCCACAAACAGCGAGTTTTAATCCACTATAACGATTGCCCCATAACACCTTTTTATAAAGCTTCTGAAGACGTTTGCTATGGTTAACATTTTGAAATGTATATATATATATATATACAGTCCCCATCTATACCCACATAGTGATCTCAAAAATTTCTAACAAATTTGTCAAACAAGATCTACCCTTTCTTAACCTATAATTACTGATTCTAAAAGTTTACCCACCACTGATGTCAAACTAACCAGTGTATAATTGTCTGCTTCATTGTGGTCAACCTGTTTGTATATAAGGTCCGTTTCAGAAGTTTAGGTAAACGAGTGTATGTTGAATAAATAAAAAAACTGCCGATGGAAATAAGATTTTATAGGTAATCAAGCATTTATCCTTAATTTACCCATTTCCTGATGAAAAGTATTGGATTAGACATTTGTGGACATGCTTTTCAAACATTTGAATGCAGGTGAGAGTTTGCAAGCCGTGCGAGTGCAATCAATACTTTTGAGATGCTGAAAGAGAATCAATTTGATCAGAATAAGTGGTTAAAATATGGATGTTAAAGGGGCAGTCAACCTAATTAACTATGTCAATTGAGACAGTATTAATCACCACTGTTACCGGCGGTCTCCTACTGTGAATTTTCAAGGTTGCATCTTGGATAGGCTATCGTTTATAAATAGAACTCTTAAGGACCCTTTACCCACCGAGCTATTTTTATTCCGTGTCATTCTGACATCTCTATCATTACAGAATCGTGGTGGGTGTTGCCACAGGTGTTGCAGCCCCTCGCACAAAACTCACAACCAATGACATTTTTGCCCTTACAGGGGCCAGAGCATGTTGTCATGCCCACATTTTGCGGTTTGGGGGTTAAATTCTGAATAACTACAGGGAATTGGACATGGGTGTAAATTGGAAAGTGATAACCAATGGAATAATATTGCAGTAGTGAAAAACGCACTTCAGTCGGAAAAAGGCGGGTCGGCCAGGGAATCGAACCCTGGGTGCCTGACTTACAGCGTCAGTGCCTCACTACCCACAAGTTAGACCACTCGGCCACCAACCCTCATCCGATAGTGCAGGTTTTTGGGGCTGTGGCTGCTCCTCCTAACCCTTCGTGTACTACCAAAGCTTGCATGCACGCTCCCTTCTGGACATAAAGGCCTGTGGTGGCATGGTCACTATGTTGATCTCTCACAGTGTCAAGTTCTGTTGGCACCATAAAGGGGCCAAAAAATGCACTCTAACTAAAAAGCAAGTGACATCTGCCCTCCAGTCTAACAAGAAAACCTTACCCTTTCCTAGCTGCGCTATTAATTTGTCTGTGTCCTAACTACCAACCTTCTATCAAGGCGCACAGGGATTGCAGCTACCCTGACCTCAATGCCAGGCCACGCTGACTTAACGCAGACAGACAAGTCCACGGAGTCCTTCACATACTTTCTAAGGCACATACGCCAACCTGAAGGACAACCAGCACCTTGTCTGCATTCTCTGCCCTGACAAGGCACCCAACCCTGTCCTTTATACATGTATGTCCTTTACACATGCCTCAGGAAGACTAGCTACACTAACATTCTCCCTATCCTTACCCTGAGGCAGAACAAATTGCAGTAGCAGCTAACATTTAACACTGTTCTTTATCAATGGTTAGATTCAAAGATGAACACGAAGTTGAAGCATTTGTCAGACCTGCCTGAATTTAAACTTGATTTTGCAGTCGGAATGGCACAAAAATGCACGTTTCCTACGGAAATTCGAAATTTTCACACCACATAATATAATAGCCTATTCACAAGGTGCCGATCAGACATAGAGGGGCTGTCGGCTGCTGCAAGAATCTTTATTGTTCGATCGTAAAGGTGGTTGTAAAAGCATTGGAAAGGCCGGGTAAAGGTTCAAAAATGAAAATACTTGCCGATTTTAATGTTTTCCATGCCTCAATTGTGCAAACCGGAAGTTAAACTCTGTCCAGATTTGGAAGAGAAGTAACGGCCGTTACTCCTCTTCCCCCTCCCCGTTCAGTGTAAGTAGACTCGCATGGCCGTAGGAAGATAGAAAAGTTTGGGGGGGCCAGCCCAAAATAATAAAAGTATTCTTTGAGGATTTTATTACAGGGTGCCTACTGGATTTCCTGGAAAGTCATGGAATTTGAAAATGGTAATGGAAATCCTGGAAAAATCATTGAAATTTGTCATGGAAAATCATTGAAAAATGATTGATATTTAAAAAAAAAACTTAACATGTTTACAATAATATCTACACTAATTACAATAGTACACTACAGTAAAACCTGTCTATAGTGGAAACCATTGTCTGTAGTTGCATGAAAATTTGATTTTTTTCCAACATTTGTGAATGATTTGAAACACTATGTTGGAAAACCTTTCTGTGGTGGAAAGTTTTTCTAGTACCTAGAAATTTTGTATAAAATAGTCATATAAATCCTAGAAAAATCATGGAATTTTATATTTTTAATGTGGTAGACACCCTGTATTATTAGACACGTGCACCAGAAAATACACCCCCTTCCCTGTGAGCCCCTTACATGCTTATGTAATGGGACTGGCCCTATTAAGAACTGGGAAACAGCTTGTTTTGGTGTGCCCACCAGGGTGTCAACCACATTTAAAATATAAAATTCCAGGATTTCAATGACTTTTATGCAAAATTCCAAGTCTTAATCGGTTGAATCTCACCAGAAAAACTTCCCAACAGACATGTTTTCCAACATAGAGCGAGTTTTAAATCATTTAAATCATTTCAACTATAGACAGGTTTCCACCATAGACAGGTCCTGCTGTACTGTATTGTAATTTAGCTAGTACAGATCTTATATTGAACACGTAAAATTTTTAAATATCGATAATATTTTGATGCTTTTCGATGACCAATTTCAAATTTCATTGACTTTTCCAGGATTTCCATGACCATTTTAAAATTTCATGACTTTTCCAGAAAATCCAGGAATTCCATGACAAGACAGACACCCTTCCCCAGTAAGCAAGTGAAACCGAAAATGCATCTCAAGTTGAAATTAAAACTTTTGCTTATAACATAATATTTGAAATAAATTGATTGAATTTCACCAAGAGGGCCAAAAGTTGGGTGGGGGGGGGGGGGCATGGCCTTCCCCCCTTCCGGCCCCCCTCTTCCTACGGCCATGACTCTGTACGCGTAATATGGGCCAGTCTGATTTCGCCCACAGGGGAGGGTGATGAGCGCGGCAGCAGCCACTCTATGGCTATAGGCACCTTATGAATAGGCGCCGGGCGCCTAGAATGGTGATGACGAGAGAAATGTCCAGAATGCATTGACTAGTGTGGATTTTCCACTCACACTATACCATGTACAAATAAATAATGCACTGCACAAAATATATTCAACGTACTAAGTACTGTTGCATGAAATGGAGTGAAAACATCTTTGACATTCCAATTAAAAGTCAAACTGTTTTCTTCACATGGATGAAAAAGTAAACTGAGTACCAGGCTTAAGTTGCAATAAACTTTTGAAACGCATTTAAGTGAAAAACTTAGCTTAAAAAAATGTTAATGTTATGAAATTTCGTCCTGTTTCAGTTTTAGAACTGAACTACTGAAATCTGCCTAGGTGGAAACCCTTACCAGTGGAAGTGATTTGCCATCTCCAACTGCAATATTAACATTGAATTATACCCGGATATTCGAAAACTAAATACTTACCGGTAGATTTAAATAACTGCATGTATGACATAAGCTAGTCAGTAAATAGAAAATACTGATACAATGTTGTGACAGCAAAGTATCATTTTTAAGTACCTACATATGTTACCTTGTGCATGTTGCGCTGTTGATATCATTTTCATGGTTTGTTTGTGCTTTGCAAATGGCAATTCCTGCTCCTGGGTAGGTTTGAATTGCATTTTGGTGTGACATATAGCCTGCTGTATCTGTGTTTTTATTTATTTAAGCACTTTTTTGTTCCCACTAGCCATCATATATACTTCGTTAGTGCAAAAGACTGTGATGCAAATGTATGGAATGAACCGAGCATATTGTTTTGGACTACTCACTTTTGCAATCTGCATGATCGGCACTATGCTCACGTCAAACCTAGTTGTTGTGAACGTTTTTGCTGCCATTTCTGGACTTGGTTTCGCCGCTGCTACCACCGTCCCATATATGCTGGTTACAGCATATCACGTGAATAAAGAAGTAAGTGTTTTAGAAACAACAGCTAATTCGTTTACTGTTGAAGTCCTGAACATATTTGTGATAGTTTTGGTTTGATATAGTTTTTGCATGCATATTCAGATATACAAAACACATTTAACTGGATAAAGAGTAGAATGTCAAATATGGTGTATGATTGAGAGCTTGACCTTAGAGTCCACAGATAGGAATATGTCTTATTAAAATGTAAACAACACCACATTGAGGTTGCTCTTTGCGACTAGCCAAAATTCTATAGAACTCTATAAGCTGCACCTACCCAATCCTATAGGATAATCCCTATAGGGGTTCTATAAAATCCTTGTTTCAATTCATGGTAGAATTCTATAGAATAGGCCTATAGGAATCTTATAAGAATCCTATAGAATTCCCTAGTACAATTCCTATAGGAATCTATAAGACTTTTTCACCTGGTGATCACCAATGGCAAGGACCACCTCTTGACTTTACGAACAAAACCTTTCCCTTTATGTTTTCCTTAACAAAGCAGTTCTAACTCGATGCTCACCCGAGCTACATCGAGCTACATCGTACCACATGTACTGCTAGATCGCATAAAATAAACAGTTGGTTCTCGTGTTCACCAGAGTCAATGCTTCATTATAATCGGATGTCCGACACCCAACAAAACATTAGCTGCTGCTAAACGACCATAAACTAGGTTAGCGAGGATTAGATCTCCATTCATATTGAAATCATGTTCATATCTCAGATCCACCACCCATTCTTTGCTCATAGTTATTCCCAAACTCACCATATATTATTATAATTTCATTCATAATGTTCTTGCTTTGAAAATATTTTCTTCTTTGACAGGTATACTTTGGCTACCACGAGGACAAGATGCCAAATCACGTAAAACATGTTGAACCACGTGGATTTGGAGCTGACATCGCTTTATTGGATTCAGCATGCATATTGTCTCAGATATTCCTGTCAATTGTTGTTGGTGAAATTGTTAAAGTCACAAATTCAGTGACTGCATACATTGCAATTTCTGCATTCTTTGGATTTATGGCATGCTATTTCTCTCGTAAAGTTGTGTTCACTCCCTCAGACATGGTTGTAGCAAGAACAAAAGCCTAAGTTACCTCGGTTTTTAACCACAATTTGTTTTGGTTTTTCTATTTGCAATATCGTTGCATTGTTAATAATTTATTAAAGTCAAGGGTGTTACATCTCATTTCATGCTCTAGAGATTTCATTTCCTTAGATATGTTTAACTCGTTTAAAAGTATTATTTCTTAAGTTATTTATGTTAAATTGTTTTATGTAGTAGAAACAATCTACATAGTGTACTTTGCAATAATTGTGCTGCAGTGGTAATTAATGGCAGCTATTTCATGTATGTTGTTAACATTAATTAATTCACAGTCGGTCATAGGGACACTCAACATTAAAATGAAAGATAATACAGATTGAGTGTCACATTAATATGACACAGTTTGGATTAAGTATATTATATAACACTGCAAAATTAGATATTGTAAAATACAATATAAAGGCAAAATAATGACATCAATGATCGCCACACATGTGGTACATTTTGCCGAGAACTGTTGCAATAGTGTTGATCGTTGCAGTTGCAAACTTCCTTTGTATAGCCATCAGGCTGCGATTCTTCATAGCATCCGTAAGGCTTGTTAGAAGTTGCACAGAACCGTGTCACATTTAACACACCAGCTGCAAAAATATAAAAGGTTTAGGGATTGTAAATGCATATCTTAATCAAACAGGAAACACACTGTTGGATTTAACTTTAAGAGCTGTTTTTATATGCTAATTCCAAATGGATAGTCACATGTGACATAATATGAGTAATGTGCAAGTACACATCTATACCTGGTGGCTGTCACTGCATTGCACGCTTTCATCATACTGTATAATTATTTATTTCCTTGCTTTTTTAAATAGTTTCACTTTTATTGCAATTGTTTGCCTTTTGGTATTATTATGAAACCTGTTTGAGTCGGAATTAGAAGGAACAGGTTAATTTGTCAAACTTGCAGGTATTCTGTCTTGGACATTTTGATATAGTACAGTAAATGAACGGTTCATTTAATTTTGTAAAACAATATTTTCAATAGCCTCCTCAGAAATACAAAAGTAATACTGTATTTATGATGCATAATATGATAGCGATTTTTAAATGCGCAAAAAATAAGTTCATTAGAATTCGAAAAATATGTCTATTTCAATGGGATTTTGCAATTCATATGCAAATAATATGCATGAAATTGTGCTGGGCTGTTTTCATGCAATTGCTTGTTCTCTTGTACGGTGTTTGATGACATTGCAATAAAATTACAAGCATTGTAATAGCATGTTTTAAACGAGGTGCAATTAAATATTAAAAATACATTTTCAATACAAAATTGTGTAATTCTCGCATTTTTAACTTTGTTGTCAGTCATGTCTGCTTAAAATGACATTTGTTATATTCAATGTTATTTAACTAAGATGTAACACCACTGTTCAAGATTTGATATGTAGCCTAGAAAAACGATTTAAATGCGCTTCAGCCATGTTGAAAAAGAAAAAAAAACTTAAACAAACAAAACAAAAACTAAATACATCTCACACAGACGCAGGGCTGCATCAGTACTAATAATAGTTTTGCAAATAATTTGAATTCGTCAAAAGGCTAGAATCGTTTTTCGAGTCTGTGCATTCACTTACATGGAGAATATACAGTCCACTTAACACACGTCCCTGCATCTATTATGCGGCATGCAAATTCATAGCACGGTCCTGTTAATACTGGCAAGTAATATTGTGGCTTTGATGTGTCACATATGGGGTTATACAATGGATAATCTCTGGTAGGTGGAAAAAGTTCTATATCTTGTGTATCACCAACCCTGGAATAAAAAAAATAGCATGATTTTCAGAATTTAGAGACATTGTACTACTAATACAATTATAGTTATAATTGGTAATGTGTATCAACAATGCACATTTTCATTGTGATGTATTTGCATGAAAGTAGGAATCAAACAACAGGTAATAAATTTCGCAGAAGCTTAACAGAAGTTTTACGGTATGTCTACAGTAACACATTTATTAATCCTTGCTTGTGTAAAATTTCAAGTTTACCGTAACACCTCTATTTAAAGCGCCTCTTTAATTGAAGCACATCTCTAATAGAAGCGCACCCTGTCAGAGGGATCGAAAAATAAAAGTGCACCCCTAATAGGAGCGCACCTTGTCAGAGGGATCGGAAAATACAAGCGCATGCACCCTCTTACTGAAGCACTTTTAAAATGAAACATGATTGCTATCATTCTTGTTCTTAGGCGGTATTGGACTACCATAGCTAGTATACTGTGTCAGTCATGTCTAGCGGTACGGAATCTGAAGGCCCGACCCCGTTTAAGAATAATTTCACTGCCCAACACACATTTTGGTGCCTTCAGTTTAATAACTGTTTATGGGTGTATTTGGGGTGCTGATTCTAAGAATGCGATCTTTTTTGCCCTAGCAGCTCTAGTTTTGGAGATATAGCCTAGTAATCACTCTGCTGATTATGCTTTTCACTCGTGAAGATTACCAATCCATAATGAAATATCTATTTTGTATTTTAAATGTTCACCGTATTGGAAAAATCCTCCACGGTGGTGTGATTTGGAACACACCACATGTGGTGGGATGTGTTAAACTACCAACACTTACACCACAAACCACCATAAAACACCACAGTTGTGTCTTCCAAATCACACCACCGTTGAGGATTTTTCCAATAGGGCATATATTTTGATGCATTAGAATACAGATGTATAACATCTAACATATTAAATATGCTTATATAAATCTCATATATCAAATGATCAGTCATTCAAATTAAAAGAAACTTCTTTTATAGGACTTAATTCCTATGATAAGTTCTATCAGGGCAGTCTCACTGAAGGTTCCAGCAGTAATTGACCATCATGTGGGTATCCCAACTTTTCTGGTATCTGTTTTCCATTGTTCTAATGTCTGGGTGGAATCTTCTTCTTTGCTCTGTACTTAAAGGTGAACTGACAGGGCGGGAAAAGTGGACTTTGGTCAATGCCTCGAATGCCGTTTTTGGCCAATCATTGACAGAATTGGACAGACAAATTGGCGGGTAGTCCAAATTTACCAAATGGCAGGGTTGGTCATGGTCCACCTTTCCCGCCCTGTCAGTTCACCTTTAAGAAAAGGAAAGAGTTACAGCTCTAAAACCGTACCTGATACGGCCAAACGGTTGGGTTTTTTTGGAATCAGCACCACAAATACACCCAAAAAAAAGTTATGAAACTGAAGGCACAAAAAAAAAGTTACATTTTGTTGGGCAGTGTAATAATTATGGCTCGAACAATAGAAGCGCACCCTTCTATTGCCTACATGACCCATGTATCGATGTCATGCAGAGAAACGGTTGCACAATGAGGGGTTGCAATTACGGAATGTCAGATCTTCTGAGCCAAAACTGAAGTACAACACATGTTGTAAGGGTAATAGGTACCGTGTTTAATACATGGGACACGGTGATGCACGTTAGCACAAGCATACTGTATTGTATGATATCAAAGAAGTACTCCATAAAACCAACAAACGAATAGGCAACATGAAATGCATGGTAACGTTCTCATCCTCAGTGCAGGAATGGTTCCACATGGCCTGCTTCACATGCAATGATGTTTGTGCTCACAATAACAGAACTTGCAACAGTGTTCAGAATCTCCGAGGTGACACTGAATGACATCACAAATTCTCCGCCTTAGTTCTTGTGATGTTTTTTGATAATTGATGTTCACTCTCTCCTTCACGTATCCCCATAGGAAAAAAATCCAGTGGTGTTTTGTCTCAGCGTAAACAAAGAGGTAGCACTTCCTCTTAATGCTTAGTGTTTGAAGGTTCACTCGGAACAGGCGGCATCAACATCAGGTCTTGAAGCTTTTCTCCATCCTCATCTTTATATCTTCCTTCTGGCTCCTGGGAATCTTTTGTCTTCGGCAGTGATGGACTAGTTGAACTCCCAGGCGTCAGAATTTTATTCAGCGGGCTTGATAACATTTTATACAGTGTCCAAGGGGCTTAAAAAAATTATAATGTCTACTACACTGTAAAATAAAGAGGTGATGTTTATTTTTGAAAGAACCAAGACATATTTTTCCCTTAATTGGTTTTTGATTTCTACTCAATCGGCCCTTACTTTTGAATTAAGCCTCGTATTAATTGATGTTCCACAGTAGATCAGCACTGAAAGAGGTGAACCATCCACAAGCAACTCAGCGGTCGGAGTCTTCCAAATCTTATTCAGATCTGCTGATACATGTAGCAGCTATCTGCTTGACCTCATCTTGAGATTGATCAGATTGAACTGTTTGTATGTCATGCGTTGTGCTATGCCACCTTTCCGGGAAGGTTTACTATAACCTCAACCAACTTTGCTTTACCCGTCTCCTCGCTTGAATGACCTGCACACACACACTGGCAAATGTTCTTTCAAATTAAGGCAGTTCCGGCATTCCTTGCAAAATGCGGGATAAGAACTTAAACCATCTTCATGTGGCCAGCGTCCACCGCAGTTGTAACATCTCATGTTCCTTTGAGGTCTGTCATGTACCCGTTACTTGAGTTGCTTATGAGTTTTAAGCTTCCATGCTTCAGCTTGGCCTTAGTTTTTGAATGTATTCATGAAGACAAAGATGCCGGTTTGATGCCATATGCTTCAGACTCAGACGTTTCCATAATATGACCAATTTTTAAGAGCCATTGTAATGGAAGACCTTCCGTCAATGCTCATCGTCTAAGCTGGGTTGACTTAGTCATCGTGGTTTGCGTTTTGATTTTGCTACGTCAAAAAATTTACATGTAGCTGCCAGCTTCCTGAAGTCTTGTACAGAATTGTGTCAGTGTTTCATCTGGATTCTGCTGGCAGGTTCTGAAGATATATGACTCATAATCAATATTCTTCTTCGTTTGAAAGTAGGAATTAAACAGGTGAACAGCCATCTTGTAGCTGTTTTGTCATGGTTGTTTCTCAAGTACTTGTACAACCGCAATTGTGGAGTCATAGGAGATCCCAGAATATACCATCATCACATTAGTTAGTTCCATCCCTCGTATTTTTAAGGTTATAGCATGCAAGGGCACTTTTATTAAGAATTAAGTGTTTATTGGTATCAGTTTTGAATGGTCTTTGGCAATCACATGTTGTGGCCATATAATTTTGTCAATGCATATTTTCACATTTCTGTGTTATTTCTGCAAGAAATGCATATAATTGCTTCATTCTGCATCAACCTTCATCTTAAGTATGTTATGTCATTGTGCTTTACATTCATTTTGCTTGCTCAATTCAGAGTCAAAAAATGTATTTCTAGTTGGCCTTATAATTTTTTCCAGCACTGTAAATTCAATCATCAGGCGTTAGAACAAATACTGACCAAACATGTATTATACATACATTTGGGTGGGAAATTATTTTGCTGTAATTAGTCATGAATATACTTTTGACAGTAATTTAAACTATTGCTGAATTAGCTGCATGTTAAAGGTAAACTAAATTCATTTGTATCTGTAATTTTATTATGAAATTCTTTGCATTTTTATTTAGATGAAATCATGCAGAATGGAAGGATACGATTGTACACCTTTAGGTATGGAAAAAATGAATTTTTGCACTTATATAATTTTTAAACGGCTACTTACTGGCATGAGGGTTCGGTTGTAGTGTTTGTATTATTTCCCTCGGATGGTATATAATGTTGTGATGTCCAAGTGCACTGAAGACACCACAGCAGATTTTCGTTAGGGTCAGGAGTTGGCTCTGTGTCACCTTCTTTGCAAAACGTTAAATACGAAATTATTCATTGCAATCATGTTTCATTAAAATGTGTTTTGATATTTCTGTAGCCCTTACCTTGACAAGAGATTTTTGCAATTGTGAAGAGTAGTATGACAGCTAGCTGCCAAAATATCCTGTCACGTATTCCCATATTTTCGAAATAGTTATATACTTAATAACGAGTTGGAACTAAACTAAAACTGTATTTGCAGTCACGATGCATTGTGAAACCTTTCCTATACTGCTTATCTATCTTATAGATAACAAAATTCTGTGACGTTGACATCATTTATTTTTTGGAGGTAATCACACCGCACCCTTATCAAATTCTCATATCATATTGACAGGTTTGCCTTGTGAATTAGTTTTTAACGACCAATGTGTGAAACGTGACGGCATCGCTATAGCAGCCATCACTATAGTAGCATGCTGTCTATAAAAGGCAGACTTCCCCGGAACGGGTTTCCTACAATCATTTTTCTGCCCTCTATAAAGAGCTTTCTTATAACAGCAACATCCATCATTGCCCGACTCCCGTAACACTCAATTTCCTATGTATAGCAGCTACGTATATAATTGCAAGTAAATGTGGATTGTCTATAGTTAGTATTTATCAGCTAGATAACTCAACTGCATACGCAATGTAATTATTGGAAAGTTGGGTGACATCAAAACAAACAAACCTTGAAATATGAACAAACGTTATATTATTTTAGTTTTGCTATCATGCATTTCTCTATAACAGCCTTTAACAGCCTTATTACACTTGCTGTTGTACGGCTGTGAAAGTTATATATTCACTATGATAGGCAAATTCTGAACTGATTAACTGCAATTTTATAAGCAGGGTTCACTGTACATACAATTGTATATGATTACCACCATCGGGTGTTAACATACACTATCAGCATAGGCATGCATCATTTTGACTGAAATCTTCATTTCTTAGAAATAATAATGTTTGCCATGGAAACTTTAATGAAATATGACGGATGAACTTCAACTAATGTGGCAACTATACAGTCTATTCACAGCTATCTTTATACTACAATATTAACGCCTTTCTTGGACTGAACCATTGGCTGTAGGCCACGAACATCGTGGAAACATGCCAATAGGTGGCTGTAGCCACATTCAACTACAGTGAAACCCCGTTATAAGAAACTCGCTTATAAGAAATACTCGGATATAAGCAACTTTTTGTACAGTCCCGGCTGAAAGTATAGGAATTTCCATGTATAATAAGCAACTTGGATATAAGAAACTCGCATATAAGAAATACTCGCTAATAAGAAATATAAATTTTAGGAAATTAGGATAAAAAACTCAGATAAAGGAAATTTTCCGAGAAAACAGCAGTTTGCAAGCCAACATTGAACCGGTTCACGCAATTAGGGTCTCAAAATATTGAAAGCATGGTCTGCCTTGGATACACTTCACAGTATGTCATTTTGTGAAACATTGGGAGTGTCATACATAAACTAAAAAGCACTGGAATCCTCAATATTGTCAACTCTAAGTAAAAATATGAAGCAATTCCTACAATTTTGCAATACTGTGATAATAATTCAACTCCTAAGCAATAAAGGAGTGTATGTACATAATAATAATAATAATCCTTTTAGCTAACGGGTTCTGAACACAGTTGTGTATTAACCCGGGGGCCCCATCCTAACC